>JAHIAM010013076.1:0-12920 GCA_021605205.1 Aegilops longissima
GGCCCCAAAAGGCCTTCCGCAATTTTTATTGTGACGGCAGGCGATGCTCGAACTTAGTCCAACGATCGCGGATGCCACTCTTTGCTAATCAAAGCCACATGCCACCCACCGCCCTTAAAACAATACCCATCACCTGGCCCTTCACGTCTGGGGCTTGACATGGTCGGACCCTTTGAAGCCTCGATGCGGTTATATCTCCCACGGTCGAGGCACGACTTAGAGGCATAACCGCATTGAAAGCAATGTCGCAAGTGAGGTAATCTTCACACAACCCATGTAATAATTAAGGGAAAGATACATAGTTGGCTTACAATGCCACTTCACACAAGACATAAATAAACATTCATCATTCGAGTACACTCAAGGTCCGACTACGGAACCAAAATAAGAAGATACCCCAAATGCTAACAGATCCCTAATCGTCCCAACCGGGCACCACTATCGATCATCTGAAACGACACATAGTAACGACCACGCCTCGTCGAACTCCCACTTGAGCTCGTGGAATCATCTGCACGGCCTCATCGGAACCTGCAACTGTTTGAAGTATCGTGAGTCACGGGACTCAAGAATCTCACACCGAGATCAAGACTATTTAAGCTAATAGGAAGGACATGGTAGTAAAGTGGAGCTGCAGCAAGCGAGCTAGCATATATGGTGGCTACTTGCAAAGAGAGCGAGAGAGAAGCAAAGCGGTCGTGAAACTAGTAGCGATCAAGAAGTGATCCGAACTACTTACGCCGACATAACTCCAACATCGGTTCACTTCCGGACTCCGCCGAGAAGAGACCATCACGTTACACCCGTTGATGTGTATTTTATTGAGGTCAACTTTGGGTTATCTACAACCGACATTAACAAATTCCCATCTGCCTCATAACAGGCACGGCTTTCGAAAGATATTACCCGCAGGGTGTCCCAACTTAGCCCATTATAAGCTCTCACGGTCAACGGGATATTCCTTCTACGGAAGACCCGATCAATCTCGAATCCGGACTACAAGACATTTCGACAGAATAAAACAAGACCAGCAAAGCCGCTGACAGTCCGACAAACCCGATAGGAGCTGCACATATCTCGCTCTCGTGGCACATCCGGATGAGACTAGCTACGAGTAAAACCAAGCCTCGAGTTTCCCTGCAGTGGCCCGCAGTGAGCTCAGTTCGGCCGCACTCAAGGAGCACCGTCCGGGGTTAAATAAGATGACCCTCGGCTCGCGAAAACCCGGGGAAAAAGGCTTAGGTGGCAAATGGTAAAACCAATGTTGGGCTTGCTGGACGAGTCTTATTCAAAGCGAACTGTCAAGGGGTCCCATAAATCACCCAACCGTAAGGAACGCAAAATCAAGGAACATAACACCGGTATGACGGAAACTAGGGTGGCAAGAGGAACAAAACACTGCATAAGGCCGAGCCTTCCACCCTTTACCAAGTATATAGATGTATTAATTATAGCAGATATATATTGTGATATCCCCAACAAGTAAACATGTTCCAACAAGGAACAACATCTCCATGTTCCAACAAGGAACAAACTTCACTTCCTGCAACTAACAACGCTATAAGAGGGCTGAGCAAAGGGAACATAGCCAATCAACGGTTTGCTAGGAAAGGATGGTTAGAGGCTGACATGGCAATATGGGTGGCATGATATAGCAAGTGGTAGGCATCGCAGCATAGGCATAGCAAAAGAAGCGAGCAACTAGCATAGCAAAGATAGAAGTGATTTGAGGGTATGGTCATCTTGCCGCAATGTTCTCGAGTTGTCGAAAGCTTGATCCTCGCGTTCTCAACAGGCTCCTCGTTCACGACTGCCTCCCGACTCTACCCAAAGCAACAACACAAACAAAGGAACCACAATAAATCACGGTGCAATGCACAATCAACATGATGCAAAACATGACATGATATGCATGATGCGATATGCAAGCTTATGTGCGCCCGGAAGGTAAATGATGAACCAGGCATCAACTTGGCAAACCAAGCATGCCACTGGAAAGATGAGATGATTTGGTTGAAATCGATATAAAGATCACCGGAATCGGATGCACGGTTTGCAAATGGCAACAAAACAAGAATGGCGCAAATCTGCCATTAACAGCATGATGCCACTTTGCAAGCAACAAATAATTAAGCTACTGCACCCAAACGTAACAACAAAGCACATGGCAGTGATCTAACATGATGCTCGACAAAAGATGAGCACTGAGCTACGGCTAGTTCACATCATAACAGTTCAAACAAGCATGGCAAAAGTGCTCAAAGTAACAGGCTGGACATGGCAAAAACAGTAACAGGTTGCAATGTTCAGAGCATCAAAACTACATGCTACAGGAACTTAAAATAGCAAAACATGGCATGGCATGAATCTACTCAAAGCATATTTCAAAAGTCCCTTACTGACCATAAGCCAAAAAGGACTAGAAAATATAGTAACACCCATGTCAATATTGAAAGTCTTGTTAACAGATTCAGCAACTTGACATGTCAAAACTGATAACGAGATGGCATGTTAACAAGCTCAATGCACTCACTACAGAGCCTCAAATGATAAACTAAGCATACATACATCAAGAAGACATGATATAGAAGACATCCATGGCAAGAACACTAACATAGCCTATATGGTCAACCACAACATCCTAGGCAAAATTGAATAACACGATACAATCTGCCAGGAAACATTTGGTAGCAAAAGTAGAGCTCGATTGACTCAAGCTATGGCATCCCATAATTGCAAACAAAGGCATGGATGGATAGAGCAAGTCATGCTTTACAAAACACCCTTACTGAAGTATCTCAAAATATGCATAGATCTCTGGTATCATCAAGCAAACATGGCATCAAAATCAGCTAAAACAGGGCTGAAATCAGCAACATTAGGACACCTACTTTGCATGCTTGTGCTAGTCACCACATAGATCACAAAAATACATGGCATATACCACTGGAAAGATGACATGGCATTTTACAAAACTCATGTAGGAATCAAATTCATAGGATGCACATATTAATCATAGCAAAATAACAAAAGTGCAACTCCTGATAAAAATCAGAAACTATCAGCACCTTGCACTCTTCCAACAGCATTTCGGGCATCAAGATGAGCTCAAATGAAAATGATGCAATGGAATGAAATGATCTACTCTTCGAGACGAACATTTTGACATATTATACGCGAAAAATGGATCTACGGATGCGAAGATATAGCATGTTGAATATTGCACAAAATTACAAAGATTTATGACTTAGTGGAAAAGAAGAGGGAGAAGAGGTCAACGCAGGATTACGAGGCCGGATCGGGCGGATCGGGCCGGGGCGGCGAACGCGCGGGAGGCGCGAGGGCGCCGCGGGGAGGAGGCGCGCGAGGCGGCGAGCGCGCGAGCGCGGGAGGCTGGCCGAGGCGGCCCGGCGCGAGGCCGCGCGGAGGCGCCAGCCGGGCGAGGAACCCAGGGGCGGTGGCCGCAAGCGGCGAAGGCGCAGGCGGCGAGGGAGCGGGCGGGCGAGGGCCGATGGGCCAGCGCGCGGGAGGAGAGGGAGGCGTGGTGGCGGCGGACTGGCTGGGCGGCGGGAGGTGGCGTGGCGTCCTCCGATTCGAGCGGCGGCGCGGGACACGCCGCGAGCGGACGTCCTTGGAGGAGCTAGACTAGGGTTTGACCGGAATTTTCGGAGGAGCACTAATATAGGTAGAGGGAGCTAGGAGAGTCCAAATGAGGTGTAGTTTTCCCACGATCGTGATCGAGCGACGGAGACATGGAAGTGACTTAGATGGGTTATTGGGCTGTTTTGGAGGGTGTTGGGCTGCAACTTAAAAGAGGTCTGAAGGTCTTAACCGTGAGTACCAAACGAGCTCCAAATGACCAAACTTGACCGTGGTCTCCGGGTTATACCAAGGCCATAGACAAACCTCGTCCATTTAGAAGGTTTAATACCCCCAACGGAAAAACGTAAAAGGGCCGGGAGATAGGAGGTCGGATTGCAAAACGGACAACGGAAAATGCCGAATCATGAGAAACACGTATGCAAATCGGCACATGATGACATAATATAAAATGCATGACAGGACAAAATGCAAAAGGAAAAACCCAACCACGGAGGGAATATCATATATCAATGCCAAAATGGCAAATGGAGTTACAAATATGGAAAGTTACTCCGGGTGTTACAACCTCCACCCACAAGAGGATCTGCCCCAGATCTAGGACGAAAGAACTCCGGATACCGAACGGAGGTGATCCTCGCCCCCGGTAGCTTCTCGGGAATGGGTGACCATTCACTTTGGAATTTGATTGACTTGTTGAGTCTTGCGCCGGTTTCTTCAAGAATAGCAACGGGTGCTTGATAAAGAGATCTTTTAAGGTCAATCTCTTAAGTTGATGTGCTCAGAGTCTTGAAGCACTTGGGTTGTGACACGGAAACACATGGCCGCTTGCAAAGTTGGATGGAAGCTCGTTGATGGCAGATCCTTTTCCCAATGATCTTGAAAGGACCCCGATCTGGGGCAAGCTTCCTTTGATACCGGGCAGTGCCTTTCATTGAGAGCGGAGGTAGACAGGTCTCCGATTTCAAAAGTCACATCACGGTGCTTATCATCATAATAGCTCTTAAGGCGCGATTCTGGCTTTGAATTCTCACGAATGACTTGGCACATTTCTTACATACGTGATCAAGTCATTGCCAAGAAGTTGGCGTTCACATCTCGAGACCAATTGAGAGAATCGGCACTTTCGCCATAGAAATTTCGAATGGGGCCTTGCCGAACTAAACTTGGAAGCTGTTGTTGTAAGAGAACTTCGGCATAAGGAAGACAATCTTCCCTTCATACGAAAGAAATGACACAAGCCACGAGCATATCTTCAAAATTTGATTAACTCGCTCGACTTGGCCCTTGTTTGAGGATGGAAAGCTGTCTGAAACGAATGTTGGTGCCCATGGCCTTGAAAAGAATCCCAAAACTTGGAGGTAAAGATGCTTACAGTCAGAGATCACTTGAGAATGCCGTGCAAGGAACAATCTGGAGGTGTATAGCTCTACATAGCGAGCTGCGATGATGGATTCTTTGATAGGAAGAAAATGAGCCACTTTAGTAAGCTTGTCAATGACAACAAGATAGCATCATTTCCACGCTTGGACTTTGGAAAGCGATCCGAAGTCCATTTCAATATGATCAAACTTCCATTCAGGAATAGCAAGAGGTTGAAGGACCACTGGTCTTTGGTGTTACCTTTCACTCTTCTGCGGACATCACTCATTCACGAATTGAGCAATTTCTCTTCATTCAGTCCACCAATATACTGCTTGAGGTCATGGTACATCTTAATACTTCAGGATGAATGGATAGAAGCGAATGTGAGCCTCGTTCATAATGACTTTAGGATCACCCTTAGGAACCACAATCCGGTCCTCAAAAGCAGTGTCTTTGTCATCAACATGGAAGCACTTGGAAATGCCCTTGTCGATACCACGTTTCACTTTCTTCACCATGGTATCCAGTTGTTGAGCCTCGAATCTGATCTTCCAAAGTAGGGAGACTATGAGGTTGGCAAGAAAGCCTTGAGGAACAACGAAGATTCAGCTTGGAAAGATTCCAGAGATCCGGTGAAAGGCTTGAGGATTAGGCTATTGCGATAAGCTTTCTGCTCAAAGCGTCTGCAATGACATTAACTGCCGGAGTATACTCAATACTTGGGTTGTACTCTTGAATCATTTCGACCCATCAGTGCACTTTGAGGTTGAGGTTGGTGAGTGAAGATGTACTTGAGACTCTTGTGATCGGTGAAAATGTCCACTTTCCTTCCCAACAAGAGATGTCTCCGTAATCAATGCATGGACAACTGCCGCCAACTCAAGATCGTGAGTGGGGTAGTTCTTCTCGTTGAGCTTCAACTGGCGAGAGGTATAAGCCACAACTCTCTTCTCTTGCATTAACACAGCACGAGACCTTGAAGAGAAGCATCACGAACACTTCATATGGCTTGGATTCATCGGGAGGAGTCAGACAGGAGCTGTGGAGTTTCTCTTTGAGAGTCTTGAAAGCAACGTCACACTCGGGAGACCGACATACTTCACCTTGGAGGAGGTTGGAAAGAGGCTTTGCAATCTTGGAGAAGTTCTCAGCGAATCTTGACAATAGCTTGCAAGACCAAGAAAGCTGGAGCTGCTTGACGATACGAGGAGGTTCCCAATTGACAATTGCGGACACCTTCTCGGGATCAACAGATGCCCTTGGCAGAGATGATATGACCAAGATAAAGCACTTCATCAAGCCAGAATTCACATTTGGAGAACTTAGCATAGAATTGATACTCTCGAGCTTGTCTAGCACCAATCGCAAATGTTGGCATGATCCTTCTTATTCTTGGAAGACCAAGATATCATCAAGATAGACCAAGGCGAATTCATTGGTGTAAGGTTGAATATGAAGTTCATCATCCGAGAGAAGGTTGGAGGAGCATTGCGAGGCGAAAGACATGACGGTATATTCATAAGAACCAAAGCATTACGAATCTGTCTTGGGAATATCTTGTTCACGAATCGAATCTGATGATACCCCATCTGAAGGTCAAGCTTGGAGAACACTGTAGCACCTTTGAGTTGCTCGAAAAGCTCATTGATGTTGGGAAGTGGATACTTGTTCTTGATTGTCTTCTTATTCAATGGGGTAATCACGCAAAGTCGGTCGAGCCATCCTTCTTCGGACAAAAGAACACCACAACCCCAAGGAGATGAACTCGGTCGATCAAACCAGACGCTCTTGTTCATCGAGCTGCTTCTTCAATTCCTCAGCTCATCGGTCCAAGCTTGGGGGCTTACAAAGCGGGTTCGTGCAGGCTCAAGATCGATACTTGAACTCAACTGGCGATGAGGAGGCATAGGAAGCTCTTACGGAAAGACATCTTGGTACTCACAGCATTGGAATCGAGAGATGGCATTCAATTCGCCCTTCTCATTGAGAGAAAACAACGAATAGTTTCATCACGAGAGGCATAGATGATCACATCATTAGAAGAATGAGTCAATTGAATTTCCACGCAGCACAATCAATCTGAGCTTTGTCTGAAAGCCGATCCATTCGAGAATAAGATCAATATCCGAGTACCGAGAACAATTGGTTTAGCCAGAAATCTATAATCGCCCATCTTGATAGACATTGAACCATCATGCTAGAGCTCAACGCTTAGCCGGAGAAATAACTTGCATAGCTTTAGACAATTCCTCGTATCAAAATTGTGCTTGATGCAAAAGGATATGACATGAAAGAATCGATGCACGTATCAAATAAGACTTTTAGGAATATCATTAACGAGATTACCCATTATCACATCGAAGATTCCTCTGCTTGAGCTGCATTCATCATATTGACCTTGGCATACTTTGGATTATGTGACCCTTTGCATTGCTGGAAGATTTCACGGAGGAGGAGGGGAAGGCGCCTTGGTTGAAGCACTTGTTGCATAGTGACCCTTCTGACACTTGTTGCAAGTGACCTCGAGCGGACGGTGGTAAGGAGCACTTGACCTTGGAGCTTGAGAATTAGACTTGTTCGATAGCTTGGGTTGGGTGGGTGGGAAGATCCACGCCACCTGAGTTCTTCTGGTAAGGTTGGAGACGGAGGAGGGGCAGATAAAACTTCTGCTGCTTGGCTGCCACTTGAGAGACGAGGAGGACTGAACTGCATCCTGATTCTCTTCTTAGAAGCCTCGCATTTGAGTTGTGCTGCTTCTTGCTTGAGTGCCATGTTGTAGAAATCATCATACTTATCTGGCTCAAACAGCACAAGAGGTAATGCAGATCTTCTCTCGACCACCTCTGAGCGATAGATCATACTCCTTTCATCAGGTACATCTTGCTTAGCAAAGCAGGCGAGCTTCAGGAACTGGATATTGTATTGATAGACAGACAAGGTGCCTGCTTGAGATTGCGGAACTCCTCACGCTTGCTCTCAACAACACTCTTGGATGTGATGAGCTCGGAAATCACGGAACTCATCCCGAGTAATGCCGACCTCCTCGGAATCTTTGTATTCTGGAACCACTCAGCAGCTTGATCCTTGAGTTGAAGCGATGCAAACTTGACAAAGTCCTCGGTCGACATTGCTACGTCAAAGTGCTTGCAGATGTCCACTAACCAATCATCGGCGTCATTGCCTCAACACGAAGCGAAAGACTTGCTGATTAGCGAGCCGGCGAGAGTAGCAAAGTGTGGCTGATTGTTGCCTTGACCTTGATTGCCTTGATTGCCTTGCCCCAGTCGTTCTTGCAAGAGCTGCAAAATCATCGAGCATTGGCATTGGTGGCTGCCATAATAGCTTGCACGGAGGCGGAGGTGGAGGTGGAGGTGGAGGATTGGTGATCCCCATCATTGCGATCCGGATTCGGGCCGTTGGCGGAGCCATCTGAAGAGGTGACATCCGTTAGTCCTTTGATAGACAAAATGATAAGTAGAATCAGCGGATAGAAATTGCAACATATAGTCTTCACAATAAACATTGAACAAGAATGAGCGAATGAATTCAAAGTTAATCATCACACATCCATTAAGGTGAGAAGCCACTTAGATAAAGATATGGAAACAACATCTCTTAGAAACAAATCGAATATCATAACTGAAAACAAAAGGTTGGCTGCTAGAATGAGCGGAACAAACACATGATAGAATTTCGCTCAAAGTGTTAGTGGTGGGGCCCTACGGACCTGACGTATAGCGAGACGTCACGAATGACTAACAAGGCGTCCCGAATCAGCATAGCCAAGGATTCTTTAAGGCGTCTCGCGACCCTTGTAAATCGACCGTGAATGGGCGGACCACTAGCGTTGAACCCCAATCTCAAATCATACATCATCGGAAAGAATATCATGTAAGCTACTAGAATTCCCACCTATAAACTCCGAAACTTTCTGGTTATGCAATCTGGTGTTGGGGATACAGGGACACAAAATATATCACCCAAACTAACAATACCTAGATCCATGTATCCATCCGTCAACACATAACCAAGAAATCCTCGAAATCGTGTACCTCGACCTTGAAAAACATCCGTTATGCAAGTCATGGCAATACTCCCTTTTCGCCACGATCTTGGGCTATCAGGGTTATCTCACCAACAACTGCACAAAAGAGATTTCGATGTCGGCAAAACTCAGGTATTCGAACTGCCGATAAAATTGTGGCGACAACACCTCGGAGCTCAACTCCCGGGACACCACAACCCTAAATGTCGGGAGGCACCAAGAACAATGTTCTCGTCACAAAACCATCGGAACGATTCCAAGATACCCGTGATCCTAAAAAAAATTTTAGTGAAATTTGAGAAGAAGAGTCAAAACTCTCGTCGGGATACCTCACGGAAGGTCGAAGGAATGGGAAGCAAAAAGAATTCCTACTCTCCGATATATATAATCCTAAGACTCAAAACATTTTCCATTCTAGACTCAACAACGTCATCAAACAATCAAGTAGGGGCTCCTAAGTGGGAAGGCTCGATTACCAACTTAACGCCCGATGCGGCTATATCTCCCGTGTCGAGCACGACTTAGAAACATAACCGCATTGAAAGCAATGTCATAATGAGGTAATCTTCACACAACCCATGTAATAATTAAGGGAAAGATACATAGTTGGCTTACATGCCACTTCACAGTACAAAATAAACATTCATCATTGAGTACACTCAAGGTCCGACTACGGAACCAAAATGAAGAAGATACCCCAAATGCTAACACGATCCCGAATCGTCCCAAGCTGGGCACCACTCTGATCATCTGGAAGCGACACATAGTATGACCACGTTCCTCGTCGAACTCCCACTTGAGCTCGGTGGAATCATCTGCACTGGCCTCATCGGAACCTGCAACTGTTTGGAAGTATCACTGAGTCACGGGACTCGCAATCTCACACCAGCGAGATCAAGACTATTTAAGCTAATAGGAAGGACATGGTAGTAAAGTGGAGCTGCAGCAAGCGACTAGCATATATGGTGGCTACTCAAAAGAGAAGCGAGGAGAGAAGCAAAGCGCGTCGTGAAACTAATAGCGATCAAGAAGTGATCTGAACTACTTCGTCGACATAACTCCAACACCGTGTTCACTTCCGGACTCCGCGAGAAGAGACCATCAGTTACACTTGATTGATGTGTATTTTATTGAGGTCAACTTTGGGTTATCTACAACGGACATTAACAAATTCCCATCGCCTCATAACCGCAGCACGGCTTTGAAAGATATTACCTGCGGGTGTCCCAACAGCCCATTATAAGCTCTCACGGTCACAAGGATATTCCTTCTACGGAAGACCCGATCAATCTCGGAATCCCGGACTACAAGACATTTCGACAGCAATAAAACAAGACCAGCAAAGCCGCCCGATTGTGCCGACAAATCCCGATAGGAGCTGCACATATCTCGTTCTCGGGGCACATCCGGATGAGACAGCTTCGGTAAAACCAAGCCTCGAGTTCCCGTGGTGGCCCCTACAGCTCAGTTCGGAGCCTCGAAGGAGCACTGTCGGGGGTTAAAATAAAGATGACCCTCGGGCTCGCGAAACCGGGAGAAAAAGCTTAGGTGGCAAATGGTAAAACCAATGTTGGGCTTGCTGGCGAGTCTTATTCAAAGCGAACTGTCAAGGGGTCCCATAAATCACAACCGTGTAAGAGCATAAATCAAGGAACATAACACGGTATGGCGGAAACTAGGGTGGCAAAGTGGAACAAAACACAGGCATAAGGCGAGCCTTCCACCCTTTACCAAGTATATAGATGTATTAATTATAGCAGATATATGTGATATCCCAACAAGTAAACATGTTCCAACAAGGAACAACATCTCCATGTTCAACAAGGAACAAACTTCACTTCACCGCAACTACAGCTATAAGAAGGCTGAGCAAGCGTAACATAGCCATTCAGCGGTTTGCTAGGAAAGGATGGTTAGAGGCTGACATGGCAATATGGGTGGCATGATATAGCAAGTGGTAGGCATCGCAGCATAGGCATAGCAAAAAGCGAGCAACTAGCATAGCAAAGATAGAAGTGATTTCGAGGTATGGTCATCTTGCCGCAATGTTCTCGAGTTGTCAAGCTTGATCCTCGGCGTTCTCAACAGGCTCCTCGTTCACGTACTCGTCTCCGACTCTACCCAAGCAACAACACAAACAAAGGAACCACAATAAATCACGGTGCAATGCACAATCAACATGATGCAAAACATGACATGATATGCATGATCCGATATGCAAAGCTTATGGCTCGAAGGTAATGATGAACCAGGCATCAACTTGGCAAACCAAGCATGCCACTGGAAAGATGAGATGATTTCGGTTGAAATCGATATAAAGATCACGGAATCGGATACGCGGTTTGCAAATGGCAAGCAAAACAAGAATGGGCCAAATCTGCCATTAACAGCATGATGCCACTTTGCAAGCAACAAATAATTAAGCTACTGCACCCACGTACAACAAAGCACGTCTACACATGATGCTCGACAAAAGATGAGCACTGAGCTACGGCTAGTTCACATCATAACAGATTCAAACAAGCATGGCAAAGTGCTCAAAGTAACAGGCTGGACATGGCAAAAGTAACAGGTTGCAATGTTCAGAGCATCAAAACTACATGCTACAGGAACTTAAAATAGCAAAACATGGCATGGCATGAATCTACTCAAAGCATATTTCAAAGTCCTTACTGACCATAAGCCAAAAGGACTAGAAAATATAGTAACACTCATGTCAATATTGAAAGTCTTGTTAACAGATTCAGCAACTTGACATGTCAAAACTGATAACGAGATGGCATGTTAACAAGCTCAATGCACTCACTACAGAGCCTCAAATGATAAACTAAGCATACATACATCAAGACATGATATAGAAGACATCCATGGCAAGAACACTAACATAGCCTATCTGGTCAACCACAACATCCTAGGCAAAATTGAATAACACGTATACAATCTGCCAGGAAACATTTGTAGCAAAAGTAGAGCTCGATTGACTCAAGCTATGGCATCCCATAATTGCAAACAAAGGCATGGATGGATAGAGCAAGTCATGCTTTACAAAACACCCTTACTGAAGTATCTCAAAATATGCATGGATCTCGGGTATCATCAAGCAAACATGGCATCAAAATCAGCTAAAACAGGGCTGAAATCAGCAACATTAGGACACCTACTTTGCATGCTTGTGCTAGTCACCACATAGATCACAAAAATACATGGCATATACCACTGGAAAGATGACATGGCATTTTACAAAACTCATGTAGAATCCTTCATAGGATGCACATATTAATCATAGCAAAAATAACAAAAGTGCAACTCTGATAAAAATCAGAAACTATCAGCACCTTGCACTCTTCAACAGCATTTCGGGCATCAAGATGAGCTCAAATGAAAATGATGCAATGGAATGAAATGATCTACTCTTCGAGACGAACATTTGACATATTATCGCGAAAAATGGATCTCGGATGAAAGATATAGCATGTTGAATATTGCCGTTACAAAGATTTGCTGACAGTGGAAGAAGAGGTCGGATCAAGTTAGAGGAATACGGATGGTCGGGCGGTAGTGATGACGGGCGGTAGGGGCCGGAGGAGGCGACCCTCATTGGCGTGGGAGGCGTGACTTCGTCGTGAGTGTGGGCGTCCGGTGGCTGGGAGGCTGGAGCTAGGGTTTTGGTGCGAATTTTGGGAGCATATATATAGGTGAGGGGGTCAAATGAGGTGTAGTTTTCGCCCTGCGATCGTGATCGAGCATGGAAGTGACTTAGATGGGTTATTGGGCTGTTTTGGAGGGTGTTGGGCTGCAACTTAAAAGGCCTCTGCGAGAATGCGGTTAACCGTTGGAGTACCAAGCGAGGCTCAAATGACCGAAACTTGACGGTGGTCTCGGGTGTTATAGGCCACTAGACAAACCTCGG
>JAHIAM010013077.1:0-16088 GCA_021605205.1 Aegilops longissima
GTGTCCGTCTTCCTCTTGAAGATCCATTTATTTAACATGGCTTGCTGATCATCGAGCAAGTCAATCAAAGTCCATACTTTGTTCTCATACATGGATCCTATCTCAGATTTCATGGCCTCAAGCCATTTCATGAATCTGGGCTCATCATCGCTTCCTCATAGTTCGTAGGTTCATCATGGTCTAGTAACATGACTTCCGAACATGATTACCGTACCACTGTGCGGATCTCACTCTGGAAGACCTACGAGGTTTGGTAGCAACTTGATCTTGAAGTTTCATGATCATCATCATTAACTTCCTTACTAATTGGTGTAGGAATCACCGAACTGATTTCGTGATGAACTACTTTCCAATAAGGGAGAAGGTACAATTACCTCATCAAGTTCTACTTTCCTCCCACTCACTTCTTTCGAGAGAAACTTCTTTCTAGAAAGGATCCATCTTAGCAACGAAAAACTTGCCTTCGGATCTGTGATAGAAGGTGTACCCAATAGTTACCTTTGGGTATTCTATGAAGACGCACTTCTCCGATTTGGGTTCGAGTTTATCGGTGAAAACTTTTCACATAAGCATCACAACTCCAAACTTTTAAGAAACGACACTTAGGTTTATCGTTAAACCATAGTTCATACGGTGTCGCCTCAACGGATTTAGATGGTGCCCTTTTAATGTGAATGCAGCTATCTCTAATGCATAACCCCAAAACTATATCTGTAAGAGACATCATAGATCGCACCATATCAAAATAAAGTACGGTTACGATGTTCGGACACACCATAACGTTGTGGTGTTCGGTGTATGGAGCTGTGAAACTATTCCACATTGTTTCAATTGAAGACCAAACTCGTAACTCAAATATTCATCTCCACGATCAGATCGTAGAAACTTTATTTTCTTGTTACGATGATTTTCCACTTCACTCTGAAACTCTTTGAACCTTTCAACTATTTCAGACTTATGTTTCATCAAGAAGATATACCCATATCTGCTCAAATCATCTTGTGAAGGTCAGAAAATAACGATACTTGCCACGAGCATCAACACTCATTGGATCGCATACATCGGTATGTATTATTTCCAATAAGTCAAGATCTCGCTCCATTGTTCCGAACAACGGAGTTTCAGTCATCTTGCCCAAAAGGCACGGTTCTTAAGTATCAAATGATTCATAATCAAGTGATTCCAAAACCCATCAAGATGGAGTTTCTTCATGCGCTTTACACCGATATGACCTAAACGGCATTGCCACAAATAGGTTGCACTATCATTATTAACTTTGCATTTTGGCATCAATATTATGAATATGTGTATCACTATGATCGAGATCCAATGAACCTTTTTCATTGAGTGTGTAACCATATAAGGTTTTATTCATGTAAATGTAACAACAATTTATTCTCTTACTTAAATGAATAACCAGATTGCAATAAACATGATCAAATCATATTTATGCTCAACACCAAATAACACTTATTTAGGTTCCACACTAATCCCGAAAGTATAGGGAGTGTGCGATGATGATCATATCAATCTTGGAACTACTTCCAACATCGTCACTTCCCTTCAACTAGTCTCTGTTTATTCAGAACTCCTGCTTTGAGTTACTAATCTTAGCAACCGAACGAGTATCAAATACTCGGGGCTACTATAAACACTAGTAAGGCACATGTCAATAACCTGTATATCAAATATAACCTTGTTCACTTTGCCATCCTTCTTATCCACCAAATATCCGGGGTAGTTCTGCTTCCAAAGGACCAGTTCCATTGCAGCAAAAGTACTCGGCCTCGTGCTTAGGTCTAGACTTGGGCTTCTTCACTCGAGCAACAACTTGCTTGCCGCTCCTTTTGAAGTTCCCTTCTTCCCTTTGCCATTTTCCTTGAGACTAGTGGTCTTGTCAACCATCAACACTTGATGTTTTTCTTGATTTCTACCTTCGCCGATTTTAGCATCGCGAAGAGCTCGAGAATCTTTTCGTCATCCCTTGCATACTATAGTTCATCACGAAGTTCTACTAACTTAGTGATGGTGACTAGAGAATTCTTTCAATCACTATCTTATCTCGAAGATTAACTCCCACTTGATTCAAGTGATTGAAGTACTGGATAATCTGAGCACATGCTCACTAGTTGAGCGATTCTCCTCCATCTTTTAGCTATAGAACTTGTTGGAGACTTCATATCTCTCAACTCGGTATTTGCTTGAAATATTAACTTCAATTCTGGAACATCTCATATGGTCCATGACGCTCAAAACGCCTTTGAAGTCCCGATTCTAAGCCGCTAAGCATGGTGCACTAAACTATCAAGTAGTCATCATATTGAGCTAGCCAAACGCTCATAACGCCTCAGATATCGCTCATATTGAGCTAGCCAAACGCTCATAACGCCCGCATCTTCTCCTGCAATAGGTCTGTCACCTAGTGGTGCATTAAGGACATAATTCTTCTGCGCAGCAATGAGGATAAACCTCAGATCACGGATCCAATCCGCATCATTGCTACTAACATCTTTCAATACAATTTTCTCTAGGAACACATATAAAAACATAGGGAAGCAACAACGCGAGCTATTGATCTACAACATAATTTGCAAAATACTACCAGGACTAAGTTCATGATAATTTAAAGTTTAATTAATCATATTAAAAACTCCCACTTAGACAGACATCTCTCTGGTCATCTAAGTGATCACGTGATCCAAATCAACTAAACCATGTCCGATCATCACGTGAGATGGAGTAGTTTTCAATGGTGAACATCACTATGTTGATCATATCTACTATATGATTCACGCCGACCTTCGGTCTCCGTGTTCCGAGGCCATATCTGTTATATGCTAGGCTCGTCAAGTTTAACCTGAGTATTCGCGTGCGCAACTGTTTTGCACCCGCTGTATTTGAACGTAGAGCCTATCACACCCGATCATCACGTGGTGTCTCAAAGACGAAGAACTTTCGCAACGGTGCATACTCGTGGAGAACACTTCTTGATAATTTTGGTGAGAGATCATCTTATAATGCTACCGTCAATCAAAGCAAGATAAGATGCATAAAGGATAAACATCACATGCAATCAATATAAGTGATATGATATGGTCATCATCATCTTGTGCTTGTGATTCCATCGCCAAGCACCGCCATGATCACCATCGCCACCGCGCGACACCTTGATCTCCATCGTAGCATCGTTGTCGCCTCGCCAACTATTGCTTCTACGACTATCGCTACTCCTTAGTGATAAAGTAAAGCAATTACATGGCGCTTGCATTTCATACAATAAAGCGACAACCATATGGCTCTGCCGATTGCCGATAACTCGTTACAAAACATGATCATCTCATACAATAAAATATAGCATCACGCCTTGACCATATCACATCACAACATGCCCTGCAAAAACAAGTTAGACGTCCTCTACTTTGTTGTTGCAAGTTTTACGTGGCTGCTACGGGCTGAGCAAGAACCGTTCTTACCACGCATCAAAACCACAACGATATTTCGTCAAATAGACTCGCTTTAACCTTCTCAAGGACCGGGCGTACACACTCAGTTCAACTAAAGTGAGAGAGACAGACACCGCCGGTCACCTTTAAGCAACGAGTGCTCGGAGCGGTGAAACCAGTCTCGCGTAAGCGTCACGCGTAATGTCGGTCCGGCCGCTTCATCTCACAATACCGCTGAACCAAAGTATGACATGCTGGTAGGTAGTATGACTTGTATCGCCCACAACTCACTTGTGTTCTACTCGCATATGACATCAACGCATAAAACCAGGCTCGGATGCCCTTTGTTGGGGAACGAGTAATTTCAAAAATTTCCTACGATCACGCAAGACCATGGTGATGGCATAGCAACGAGGGGAGAGTGTCCGTCCACGCACTCGTGAGACCGAAAGCGGAAGCGTTATAACAACGCGGTTGATGTAGTCGACGCCTTCACGATCCGACCGATCCAAGCACCGAACGACGGCACCTCCGAGTTCTCGCACACGCTCAGCTCGATGACGATCCCGGACTCGATCCAGCAAAGTGTCGGGATGAGTTCCACAAGACGACGGCGTGGTGACGATGTTGATGCTCCACCGACGCAGAGCCGCCTAAGCTCCGCGACGATATGACTTCTCCGCGCAGGCTTCGCCTAAGCTCATGACGATATGACCGAAGTGGAATATGGTGGAGGGGGCACCGCACACGGCTAAGGAACGATCCGAGATCAACTTGTGTGTCATGGGGTGCCCCCTGCCCCGTGATATAAAGGAGCAAGGAGGAGGTGGCGGCCTAGGAGGAGGGCGCCAGGGGAGTCCTACTCCCACCGGGAGTAGGACTCCTTCTTCCTAGTCCAACTAGGAGAAGGGGGAAAGGGGAAGTGGAGAAGGAAGGGAGAGGTGGGCTGCGCCCAAACCCCTTGTCCAATTCGGACTGGGCTTGGGAGGCGCGCCACCTCCGGCTCCTTCCCACTAAGGCCCATTAAGGCCCAATACTTTTCCCCGTATTCCCGTAACTCCCCGCACTCAAAAATACCCAATCACTCGGAACCTTTCCGAACTCGAATATAGTCGTCCAATATATCGATCTTTACGTCTCGACCATTTCGAGACTCCTCGTCATGTCCCCGATCTCATCCGGGACTCCGAACTCCTTCGGTACATCAAAACTCATAAACTCATAATATAACGTCATCGAAACCTTGCGCATGGACCCTACGGGTTCGAGAACTATGTAGACATGACCTAGAACTATTATCGGTCAATAACCAATAGCGGAACCTGGATGCCCATATTGGTTCCTATATATTCTACGAAGATCTTTATCGGTCAAACCGCATAACGACATACGTTGTTCCCTTTGTCATCGGTATGTTACTTACCCGAGATTCGATCGTCGGTATCCAATACCTAGTTCAATCTCGTTACCGGTAAGTCTCTTTACTCGTTCCGTAATACATCATCTCACAACTAACTCATTAGTTGTAATGCTTGCAAGGCTTAAGTGATGTGTATCACCGAGAAGGCCTAGAGATACCTCTCCGACAATCGGAGTGACAAAACCTAATCTCGAAATACGCCAACCCAACAAGTACCTTTGGAGACACCTGTAGTACTTCTTTATAATCACCCGATTACGTTGTGACGCTTGGTAGTACCCAAAGTGTTCCTCCGTAAACGGAGTTGCATAATCTCATAGTTACAGGAACATGTATGAGTCATGAAGAAAGCATTAGCAACATACTAAACGATCAAGTGCTAAGCTAACGGAATGGGTCATGTCAATCACATCATTCTCCTAATGAGGTGATCCCATTAATCAAATGACAACACATGTCTATGGTTAGGAAACATAACCATCTTTGATTAATGAGCTAGTCCAGTAGAGGCATACTAGTGACTATCTGTTTGTCTATGTATTCACACATGTATTATGTTTCCGGTTAATACAATTCTAGCATGAATAATAAACATTTATCATGTAATAAGGAAATAAATAATAACTTTATTATTGCCTCTAGGGCATATTTCCTTCAATAGGAAGATCCAATGCCATCATAGCATGTATGGGCATCGCACATAGAACAGATTGCACCAATGTAAGCCTACCACTTTTAGGCATGAGGGAAGCCTTCCACTTTGGCAGCTGATTTGCCATCTGATCCACCAGATATTGTAGTTGTGTTGCTGATTGCTTTCTTGTGGACAAAGGCAGCCCAAGGTAACAGCACGGAAAGCTCCCTTTGGACAGCCAAGCTCCTCACTCGCCATAGCTATGCATTGTTCGAACACCGTATCGGAAGGGCAACTGACTTCCTCATGTTTATGCATAAGCTCGACGCCTCACCAAAGATATCAAAGATGCATTTGCAGATTGCAAGATCCATTGGTTCGGCTTGCTAAACAGGACTACATCATCCGCAGAAGAACGAGAGCCTCTTCTTCATGCCCGATGGCCCCAACGACTGCAAAAAACCCCTGCTGGCTGCCCACTCGAAAAGCCTGTGAAGTGGCTCCATGGTGAGGATGAATAGCATCGGTGAAATAGGGTCCTCTGGCGCAACCCTTGCAGTTGAAAATTGTGCGACCCGGGTCGCCATTCAACGTTATCCTGGTGGTGGACGTTGCCAAAATCCCACACACCCAAGATCTCCACCTCGAACCGAAACCAAACCGCTCCAAAACTTCCAAGAGAAAAGGCCATTGAACCGAGTCAAACGCTTTCGAAATGTCGAGCTTCAAAAGAACAGCGGGGTTCTTCAAAGCATGCAAACGACGAGCCATGCTCTGGACTAACATGAAGTTGTCGTGCAACGATCTACCTTTGACAAACGCACTTTGATGGTTCCCAACAAGTTTTGGCAGCTCCACCACAAGCCGGGAGGCTAGAACCTTCTCAAAGATCTTAATAGCTCCGTGCACAAGATTGATAGGCCGGAAGTCTCCCACATCCAATGCCCCATCCTTCTTGGGCAGGAGAGAAACCAGCGATTTGTTGATTGTGGCCATTCCTCTCACATCTCCATTATAAAAGCATGCCATAGCTGCCATGAAATCCTCCCGAATGATATGCCAACACGTGGCATAGAAACGCCCGTGAACCCGCCCAGCCTCGGTGCTTTGTCTTGTGGCATCGATTTTAGTACCTTCTCAACTTCTTCGTCGGTAAATGGCACCTCAAGATGCTCAAGATCAAGTTGCGGTAGTGAAGAGCCTCGTGTTTAGCGCATGTGTCCTTGCAGCATGAAGCCAAAAGCTTGTCCAAAATAATCATCCACAGCGTCGCCACTTCTTCCCGACACTGTGAACAGGTTGCCATTATGTCGCACAACCCGAATAGTATTCTTTCTTTGCCTATGACTTGCTTGTTGATGGAACAGTCTTGTGTTGCCATCTCCTTCAAGCAAGTGTAGCATGCGAGACCGCTGCCTAGCGATGGACCGCTCCAGAGAACACAGGCCTAGCAGTTTCCTCTTCAAACACTTGCGGAGCTCCACTTCCTGACCGACAGAGATCTCGTGTCCATGGCAACATCCATCTGTGAATCACCTCCAATGCTATATGGATTTGCAGTTTCACATTACCAATCCACCGATCGCTCCACTTTTGAGAGCCATGGCCGTTGCTCTTAGCTTGTTGTGAAGTGTAAGATATACATTAGATGCCACAGCTCGAGTTCCATGCCACTTGCACCGCCTCCATAAAGCCCTCCGCCTTAACCCAGAAGGATTCAAACTTGAAGCGCTTACGAACGTGTACCTCCATGTTCATGTCCAGCATGAGTGGACAGTGGTTCGAAATTGCCGTCCCCAGTGCCGAAAGGAAGCATGAGGGGAACACCTCATCCCACTCGTTCGAAACGAAGACGTGATCAATCTTCTCAAGAGTTGCATTCTGCCTTTCATTTGACCACGTATATCTCCGACCGTTGAGATACAACTCCTTCAACTCCAGCGAATTTAGCTTTGTGCGAAATCTTCTCATCATTCTGCGATTGATCCGGTCATTGCTTTTGTCCTCCTGATTTACCAGCAAGTTAAAGTCCCCCGTAACGAGCCACGGACCCGCATGCAAGTCCCGAATCTCCACAAGCTCCTGCAAGAACTCCACCTTCTCCCTTTCCTCCTGAGGGCCATACACACATGAGAGCCACCATTCTTGATCACTTGATGTTTTGACAATCGCCGTGAGCGTATTGGTTGTATAGTGTGGGTTTGACAGTTGTGTGATAGATTCATCCCAGGCCACCAATATTCCTCCACGAGTACCCACCGCCGGCAAGTAAAAGAACTTCCCAAATTTATTTCATAAGCATTGTTGTACAACCGCGAGTGAGACATCCTGCATTTTGGTTTCCTGCAAACATACAATAGCTGGGTTTGCCAGCGCAACCGCTTGATACACGGCACTTCTCCTTGCCGGCGCGTTGAGACCACGCACGTTCCACACAATCATCTTGAGGGGTTGTGCATTCATTGAGAAATGCCACCAAGCCACCCAGCCATTCCACCACCTTCTAGGCCAACACGGCTACGGCCTCCTTCGCCAGGGGAAGAACTGGCGACTCCCATCCGAAGAGAGCAAGCACGGTCGCGATGTGAGCATCCGAAAGGGGACAAGAGAACAAGTCCACGTACATGCGCAATGCATCGTCCGAAATCACCTCACCCTCATGAGCCAAGCACAGCTTCCTGATGATAACCTGTTGTTGCTTCGTTGTTGCATGCTTTGCTATCCTCGCACTCCTCCTGGAGGGAGCCAAATCCACTTTCCTTTTCTTCCCCGGGATTTCCCCTCTGATCGCTGGAGCACAGCTCTCCGGCCTTACCAAAACAGGCGTAATCTCCACCCTCATTTCCTCACACAATGCGTCCACGTTAGCCTGCACAGGGCCCACCGCGACCTGTGCCAAGGGCATGCATGGCACCTCCTCCTCCAGCTGCACACTCCCCACATCCAGCTCCACGTTTGCCTCCTCCATCTGCGTGCTATCCATCAGCACATCCTTCGCAGGGTGAAAAAGCTCATCTCTACGTGACGTGCATGGGCTCCTGCATGGGCCCGTCCCATCCACCTGCACACCCCCATCTCCTGATAGGCCCACACTAAAAAACTCCCAAGGCTCGATGCCTCCCACCATGGGTCCGCCTGCCCGATCCGAAATGTCCAGAGTGAGGGACCCCACCTGAACCGACAGGGTGCCGGACGCCTCACCAATGAGCAGTGCCTCTCCACCACCTTGAACTCCTGTTGAGATCCGTTCCGCATTCCCAGAACCATCCTTCGCCCGCCATCTGGAAAGCTGCACAGACGCAGGGGAGACCGCGGGCCCTGCTGCATGCTGCCTCGGTTGCGCAGCCACACGCGGACAAACCCTTGTCGGGCTGCCCGTGGTTCGCGAGTATTCCAGAAGACCAACCTCCACTATCGGTGCCACGTGACCATCAATCCCCGGCTGGTCGCCGCTCTCCTCCACGACCCGACTGGCCCCAGCCACCAAACCCGAGCCAGTGACCTCAGCCATGCAACTGTCGCTGACACGCTGCCAAACGCTGGACCCAAAAGGAACCTGGGCGATTTGAATTGGCCTTTGCCTGCCCACCGGCGGCGCCGCCGTCGAGGAACCAGCTGTGCTCGCCGCCGGTCCAGCAGCGCCAGAACCACCTGAACCCCCATTGCCGCGAGACCCACCGCGAGCATCCCCGCCCCCATCAGAACGAGGCAGCCGCGCATCCTCACCGGAGGGCGGCGACGGCGGCGGCGGCGGCCCAGCATCCACCACCTCAGAATCCACCAACGCCGGCTCAGCCAGCACTCTGATCTCGATGGGATACCACAGTGAGGCCACACCCCTTCCAGAAGACCCGCGCCGACTCGGCTCGCTCGCCCACAGCGTTCGCCGTGGTTCATCAATGAAGAGCAGCCGACGCCTTGGAATCGATCTTGGCCGGTCCGTACGCAGCCATACTCTGAAATCTGCCATGTCGAGGCGACGCGCCGTGCTGTCATCCACTCCCACCACGAAGCCCAGGCCACGCAGGATCACCGCGGTCGTCCTCTGGCTCCACGCATGAGCCGGCACTCCACGAAGCGAGACAGGAACCAAGAAGGGCAGATGCGCCGCTGTGGCTTGAGCTTGCCGAATCCAAGGCCTGAGCTTCAGTTCGAACCACGAAGCCAACGCCCTACCAGCACGCACCATGCGCTCCCGGAGAGCCCCATCCTTGCAGAGCACGAGGAAGTCTTCAGGGTAGTATGCACGAATCGACATGTCCTCCGGGCCGATACCAAACTCACGGTGAAGCGCGACCGCCGCAGACGCCAGGTCCACGACGGGACGGGTGCCGGTGACGGTGACGAGCACAGCACGGGAGAGCTCCGCCTCCATCCTCCACAAGTCCTCCGATGCCTCCAAGAAACAAGCCTCCACCAGATCCACCTCAGCGCGCGGCGAGTGTCCCGGGGCCATGGCAGCCAGGCCAAACGGGACAGAGAACTCCGGACCCTGCCCATGGCCAGAAGCCGGCGAGTCCTGCGGCGCTGACGCAGACGGCGCCCGCACCACATCCGTCCACACCGACGGGCGCCCGAGGCGGGGCGGGGTGGTGGCGCAGACCACACAGAGCGGCGCGGCGAGACAGGGAGGTAGCATCCGCCACCACAAGAAGCAGAGGACGCCTGGCGAAGGGCGGCGGGGACGCGGCTGCTCCACCGGGGATGGGCTGCGGGGGCGGGTGCAGCCCCGCGAGATGTGCCCTACTCCCCCGCACCGGACACACAGGCTGGGATTCCGGCATTCCGCCGAGATGTGGCCATCGTCCTTGCCACAGTTGTAGCAACACCCAAAGAGCTCCGCCGGTACCCGAGACTCCGGCGGCGGACGGGGCGCAGCCAAGACGCGCAGGGCCTGGCGACGCCGCCGAGGAAGGGCAGGGCGAGTAGGCGGCCCTCTTGGCCGGCGGCTCGTCTTAGTCTGCCAGCCTGCCTCCACCTGAGACCGGCGAGAAGGGCCGGCGGCCCCTCCCTGGACCAGCGGACCGAAGGCTGTGCCCACCACCGGCGTGACGACGATGGAACTGAGCTGAGGACGGGGCGGCGGCACGACAGGCGGGGCCTGCGCCAGGGGCGGCGCCATCGCAGAAGCCGGGGAAGACAACTCCGACGAGGAGACGGACGAGCCCGACAGAGAAACCCGCGAGGCCATGGCGAGGCGGCTAGGGAGAAAAGGGGAGAGGAGGGTGGCCGCCGGCCCCGGAGTGGGACGCGGCGCGAGTGCGGTGGCCGCCGGAGCCGGAGTGGCTACCAGCGCAGAGCGCTGCGGGAGAGATATGCTAGATTTGCGTCTTCCCAAGCAAAGCCGTTCTCCCTTGGACTGGACCTTGATTCCACTCCCTACATTCTAAAATATGTCTATATACATCCGTATGTGATTCTTATTGAAATCTCTAAAAGGTTTTATTTAAAAACGGAAGAAGTATGTATATGTTTAAAAAAATGATGCTGAACATTTGAATTTAAATTTTAAAAAAATTGAAGCATCTAGACTGTCGAGAGTTGGCCTGTGGGCTGAATCGGGCCAACTTTCTTCAGCCCGGTGGGACCAAAGTTTTATAGCCCAAGAGCAACCAGCATGATCGGACCGTTACGACGCGGCAAAGAAATTCAAGACAAGGAAGCAGATACATCATGGAAGCTCATTCGCAAAAAAAAAAAAGCAGATACATCATGGAAGCTCCTCAGTGATATCCATTCGTCATAATCAGACCGAGTCGATGGCACTCTGATGTAGAACTGGTAGAAATTTCTGAAGCTCATGCCCGGAGAAATTTGTACCAAGGATGATGAATGAAAATGTTAAATGATTGTGGCAGGCAAGGCAAATGAAGAACACTGGTTCCTTTGTGAGTGGTGACTGAACCCACGCTTGATTCCGTAATGTTTCACGCAATGCCCATGAGCTTTGCCACGCTGGCCTCGACGGCGCTGACGCTCGACATGTCGCTGTTCTTCACCGGGATCAGTTCAGCAACGCAGTGGTCGGATCGGTTGGCAACTGTGGTGAAAAAATATCTGCTGACTATGAACATGATCTGAATTTCGTGAAGTTTACAGTTCAGGCCAGGGTGGATTTGTTTGCTGTACACGAGACTGTAAAATTCACCTGAAGCTGACCTGATGTTTTAAGCAGAAAAGTGTTTCTGCACACGATAGACTGTCAGGGAAACTCTTCCTTGAGGTGCCAGACACATACAGCCATACAGGGACAGTACAGGTAACTGGGGCTAGTAGAGATGATGGTTATCATAACTTAAAATGACCAAAATAATTAACGAATTTCGGTGAACTCCATGATGTATGGCGCCTCCTCGACTACTTGCTCTGGGGCTAGCAACTTCATACCGCTGTTGTCTACTCGTTGGACGCTGCAGGATGCATCGATCATGTACGCCGACGGAGGAGATTCCGTTATGCTTGAGATGTTAAGGCATCCAGAAGCTCATGATAATCTCTCTCTAGAATCATTTCTGCCATCCAATGAGTACATCAGCCGGCTTGGTTCATATCCATATCTGAAAATACAAGTGTCAAGTACTACTGAAACTGGTTGGCCTTCCTCCTTCCTCGTGTAGCTTCCGTGTTACACCAAATCTTGCTCTGGAGACAGTAACAGAGCTTACAATTTTGACCCAAATGTGTGCCAGCAAGTTTGCAAACGGCGACATTGCAAGTGAAAAGGCCTGCGGAGAAGCGCAGAACTACGTGAGCTGGGATGGAATTCATGCCACATAAGCTGCAAACGACATCATAGCAACTGCAATGATGAGTGGCTTGTACTCATATCCGCTTTCAATCTTTCGAGAAAACTTTGAGACAGTCTCAAAGGATGATCACAGTGCAAGTTTACTCGGAGAGAGTCCTGCTGACAAACAGCAAATCGCGGATTCTGTCAGTTAACAGAGGTGTAGGATCATACAGAAAATAATAGCCTTAAATTGTGTCCTGTTATATATTATTCTTATAGGCTAATCACAGTACTTGTTTCTCTTATAATGTACAACTGCATGTTGTAAACTTGTTAGATTAAATGGATAGTACTGAAAGGATCAGACAAAATTGAAGTATCTACTTCAGTTGTCAAACTACAAGTTTTTGATCCACAAGAATCATCATGAAGACATGAACAATCACAACCAGGAAAAACTCAGCACAGTAATCATCCCCAGAAGGGTATCATTCAGCAAATATAACATCCAATCACAGAACTTAATTAACAAGATCTGAGAAATATTGTCAGATATGGATATGAACCAAGATCTGAGAAATTGAGATAAAGTAGATCACATCCATTGCAAATTTCCAACTAGCTGAAGGTGAAGTGGCGACATGTTGATGTGATGCAGGATTCAGCTTCAGCTAATCCACATCAACCAGCCCAACCAAGTTCAGAATCACATCAAGCAGAGCAGAAAGGCCAAACAAATTCACCAAACGCCTGCAGAAAAGTGCAAGAAACTGAATCACACAGGGACCAAAGATAAATAAACAGAGCGCCCCAGCAAAATCGCGAAGCCCAAGGGGAACGGCATATTGTCCAAACCTATCACTTGCATAATCAGCTTGCTTCATGTCACAAGAACATTGCAGAATCACGGAGCAATTTATAATCAAACAGTGACACCGGGGGACAGAATAAGCATGATAACTGAACTTTTCCATTGCAATTCCATTCAAGCATCACGATACATCATATCAACACAAACAAACAGAAGCACCGGACACACACCCGGATCAAAAGACAAGAACAGCCACTGGCCAGTATCCGCCGACGAACCAAGTCCTAGGCCCTCTCCCCGCGGATGCGGCGGGCGAGCTGGATGTCCTTGGGCATGATGGTGACGCGCTTGGCGTGGATAGCGCAGAGGTTGGTGTCCTCGAACAGCCCGACGAGGTACGCCTCGGCGGCCTCCTGGAGCGCGGAGACGGCGGAGGACTGGAAGCGGAGGTCCGTCTTGAAGTCCTGGGCGATCTCACGGACGAGGCGCTGGAAGGGGAGCTTGCGGATGAGCAGCTCCGTGCTCTTCTGGTACTTGCGGATCTCACGGAGGGCGACGGTGCCGGGGCGGAAACGGTGGGGCTTCTTCACGCCGCCGGTGGCCGGGGCGGACTTGCGGGCCGCCTTGGTGGCGAGCTGCTTCCTCGGCGCCTTGCCGCCGGTGGACTTGCGCGCCGTCTGCTTGGTGCGGGCCATTGGGATGGAGGGGCTGGGGATCTGGCTGCTGCTGCGCTGTGGAGTTTGGAGATTGGGATTTCACTCCGCGGTGGACGATTTGGTGGAGGAATGGAGGTGGGTTTAAAGGGGATCGGACGAGGATGGGTTTGGTGCTTCGCGCCGTCGCGCGCGGTAATTTGGGGATCCGGATTTCGGCCTGGCTGGCCGGGCGGAGGAGGGTGGGATGTGCGCCGTTGGATCGCGGCCGAATGGAGGGTGGCGATTTGGGTTTGTGGCGTCACGCGGATCGCGATCCGTGTGCTCTATGAGCGATGCCGTGGACTGATGGATGAGTTCCGTTTTGGCACACCGGTGAACGAGCTTCCCTTTTCTTTTCTGGCATTTCGAATGTACTGCTGCTAGTAGATCAAAAAATGCATATTTGCCCGTATTTTTTGATGATTTTTTTTCTGAGAAAAAGTCGGCACTTTATTAATCAAGCAACATAGTTACATAGAGTATTCCGGATGCAAACCTGGAGTAGAATGAAAAACACAAAGACCATTATAGTCCATACAAGACTTGGCTACATAATGAGCTAAAACATTAGATTGACCACGAATATGCTTCAACAACACAGAAGAGATGCTCGACGCGCCATATTTGATGTCCGACGCTACTGAGCCCACCAGCGAACGGACACGGACAGAAGAATTGACCCTCTGCACCAGGGATAGACAGTCGGAGGCGAAGATCACCGAGTCGCATCCTTCCTCCCGTGCAAGATAAACAGCTCGCCGAAGAGCCAAGGCCTCAGCCAACTCAGGTACATGCCTTCCATTGGCTGCTTGTTGGTAGGCAACAACACATTGGCCATCAGAATTTAGAGCGGCCACCCCTGCACCAACCTTCCCTAGCTCGGAGAAGATCGCAGCATCAGACATGAATGAAAGGGAACCTGGTGGCCGTGGAGACCAAGCAGTGCTCGAAGCAATGCTCTCACGCGTATGCGCAAGGTCCGGGTTGTATAGATGCCGAACAACCAGATCCACATAAGCTTTAGTCTTGAAAGCGGTACGAACAGGGTGCAGCTCATCTTCATTGTTTCATGCAGAATTCCGCGCCTCCCGAATGTGCCAAACAGTCACAACCATGACCGTAGCCATCAGGTCAGAAGAATGTGAAAGGAAATTGAAGAGCCACTGTCTTGGCGAAGAAACATTAGACCGCCATAACTCGATGTCAAAGGATCACAAGCAAAAGGACAGAACAAGAGAGAGTGCTCGATACCTTCCGTTCTGCCACAGAAACAGCATAGGTCGGACGTTGGAACATGACGGCGTTGGAGTTGGACACCGGACAGGAGGCGGTCGTGAGCAAGTCTCCATATAACCACTTTCATCTTGTTTGGGGCTTTGATAGACCAAATGGATTTCCAGCTCTTCTCAGCTACCCCACCATCAAATGACATTCCTCGCCCAGAAGCACTATGCACCCTTTGGAACTGAGCAGTTCGAGCTAAGTTATAAGCTGAGCGAACTGAATACTCGTCAAATCTGGTATGAGGCCATCTCACATAATCTTCCTTGCCATGTCGGCCAACTGGAAGCAACAAAATCTCATTGTCAATCTCGTCCTGGAAGAAAGCTCGGACCATTTCCTCGCTCCAGGAACCTTGATCCTCGCCCAGGAGACACTTGACCGTAGCAGTAGACGGTATCGCGAACACAGTTTGAAGCAAATCCGGCGGCGTGGACGGTATCCAGTGATCGCCCATAATCCGAACAGCAGATCCATTGCCAATGCCCCATTGCGCCCCATGTTGTAGTAGCTACCGAACGAACAAGATGATACGCCAAGTGTAGGGGGCAGATCGCGGGGCTTCAGCATGCCAGACATCACCATGGGGAAAGTACCAGCCCTTCAGAACGTGAGTGGAGTGGGAGTCCGGCGAAGTGAGAATGCGCGAGCCTTGCCATCCAAGCACGTCCTGGTTGAACAGGGCCCTGTCGCCGAATCCCATCCCGCCAAGAAAATTTGGAGTGGTAAGCCATTCCCAAGACCACCAGTGCAATTTTTTCTTTCCATTCTCACATCCCCACCATTGGTCAGCGATGATCTGTTGGAACTTTTCACATGTGATGATGGGAAACTGAAAGCTGCTCGTGACATGTGTCGGAATTGCCTGAATACCAGACTTGAAAAGTGCCTCCTTGCCCGTACGAGGCACGGGACGATCCGACCAAACATGCGTCCGTTACCAAGCCTTGTCGGGCCAAATTTTGAAAATGGCCGTAGGCGTCTATCCTACCTCAGTAGGCATCCAAGTATGTTTGCTGAAGTGCTTCACTATCGATCCCCAACTGAAATTTGACCCGATTCTTCACCGCTTCA
>JAHIAM010013078.1:0-19335 GCA_021605205.1 Aegilops longissima
GGCGAGAATTTTTTCTGTCATACATATGACACTTCAATGCGATAATTGTGACAAAACCGGTATCATCATAGATGTGGTGGGCTCCTACTTCTATGACAAAAAATCATGCAGAAAATGGGCTTTTAGTCACGGGCGGGCGGAGGCAGCTGCATGACATTCTTTGGGCCGTCCATGGCGGAAAAAACCGTGGTAGAAGCAAGGGGAGGAAAATTTTGGGGAGTTGCAGTTACGGTGGGAGGAAGCGTCGCGGTTTCTATCATAGATGCGCGCGTGTTGCGGCGTTGGCTATGGCGAAGGCGGCGTTGGGCTCGCCGAACCGGCGGTCCTGCAGCTACGCGTTCGGAACCGGCGATCGATCGATGGCTTAGCGAACCCGATGGGCGATTCGCCGCTTTGCTGCTATCGAACCGATCGATGCTGCCTCGGGATGAGCGTGGGCATTGCGGGGGGTTGGGTGAGCGTGGCGGTGGCGTTGCCTCTGGATGAACAGGAACCCGTGGTGTGGAGGCTGGATGAGCGGTGAGCGGTGGAGGGTGGTTGAACAGGACCCGTGGTGTGGAGGGTGGATGAGCATGAGCGGTGGAGGTGCGGTGGAGGAGTGGTTGAATAGTAGCCGGTGGAGTAAGCGGTGGAGGTGGATGAGCGAGGGCCGTGTGAGGGTGGAGGAGGTGACGGTAGCCGTGGAGGTGGAGGTCGGGGTGGAGATGAACATATCCGTGGGTCCGTTATGCGTGCCCCCCCCCGTTTATAGTGGCGCTCCAACACAAGTCCGTTTAAATCCGTTTTGCGATCGCCACACCCTCCCGATGAATAGGACCCCGTTTTGACGTGGCGCTCCAACACAAGTCCGTTTTCCGTTTTGGATGCCCACCCTCGATCAATAGGACCCCGTTTGACCGTGGGAGGTCCGTTTCCTCCGTTCTTGCATCGCGGGCCCTCCGATCACGGGACCCGTTCGACGTGGCTGGTGAACACAAGTCGTTTCTCCGTTGTCGATAAGCGGGGCCTTGTTTCCATCGCTGTTCCGTCCAAGCCCTCCCGATGAACACGACCCGCATTCCGTTCCGACCTGGCGGTTGGCTCCCCATGAACACGGCAGCGGCTGTTTCTCCGTTCCAACCCAGCCATATGCGTATCGCGATAGGTGTTAGAAGACCGCCCGTATATGCGTGCGTGGCCGTATTTTCTTTCTTTCACCCTCGCGCTGTCGTGCGTGTACATCTACGTCGCGCCTCTACATTCACGACCGTGCGGCGCCTCTACCGACCGTATGTATGTACGTTCCGACCAGAATAACAATGCTCGTCGCCCGACCAGGTGGGTCCGGTATCGAGCGGTTCCTTGCGTGCAAATTGCTGGTGGGTCCCGGCGGAGAAGCGAATCATTTTTGCCGGGCGCACTTCCTTTGCGTGCGAAGATGTAGCTAGTGGGTCCCAGCGGTCGAGTGAATCATTTTTTGCGGGCGCATTCCTTGCGTCGAAGATGTAGCTGGTGGGTCCCGCGATCGAAGCGAATCGTTTTTGCGGGGCCTTCCTTGCGTGCGAAGATGTAGGGTGGGTCCCGGTCGAACTTTTTTGCGAAATCGGTGGCCCGTCGGTGGGTCCCCGTCGGGTGGAGGAATCATTATTTTCGCGTAATAAAGGCACTTCCTTGCTGCGGCCGTGGACCCGTTCGGCCTCTCCGTCTGATCCACGTCCGATGGAAGTCTTCCTTGACCAATTTGACCCGCCGCGCAAGCGGAACCACGGCGGTGGGCGGGCGAGCCCTAGGAAGGGGCGGACTTGGGCCGGGGAAAAACGATGGATGCCCGCGAAGGAATCTGGGTTCCTTGGTTCGACTCGGTGTGAAGGCTCCTGTCGCCGTAGATCGAGGGTGTGGGTGAGTAGAGGGGGGCACGGCCAGGGTGGGAGTAGTAAGGCGGTGAGGCCTCGCGGCATCCCAAACCCGGGGAGGCGAAAGGAGCCTGACCGACCGGCTGGTTTGGATTTGGAGCAAGAAGACCGGAGGTTGAAGAAGCACTACAAGTTGGATGAACATCCTCAGTAGAGGGCTAGAATCTTCATATTGACTAAGTTGACAAAGCCCTCCGTCCCCGTAAACTTGGAGGCCCAAAGTTAGCCTCGGTATCTTTGGGTTCCTTTGGGGGGGGTATTCATTTTTTGTGCGTAATAAGGAGGCACTTCCTTGCGTGCGAAGATGGCTGGTGGGTCCGACAAGTCAGCGGGGGCACTTTTTTTAAATCTGAGGGCCCTTCCGGTGGGTCCCGGATGTCGGTGGAGGAATCATTATTTTTGGCGTAATAAGGAGGCATTTCCTTGTGTGCGGCCGTGGACCCACGTCGGCCTCTCCACCGCCTACTTCCGATGGTGTCTTTGTTGACCATTTGACCCGCCCGGCCAGGCATCAAGGTGGTGGGCGATGGGAGGCCCCAAGAAACGGGCCGGGAGATGGGAAACCGGGGGTAAGTCGAGGCGGAGGGTGTCTGAGGTTAACTGGTTCTAGTGCGGTGTGGTTCGGCGATCGGTGGAGAAGAACAGGAGGTGTGGAGGGTTGGAGGGATGGCATGGCCACGGTGGATGGCGCTTCATAGCGAAGCGTGCTAAGCGTACTTAGCGGCGGGAAGGCGGGAGGTGGTCCGGCTTTGGAGGAAAGAAAGGCAGAGATTGAAGATGGATGCGGCCGTTGGATGTAAATCAACGGCTAACATTCGAGAATCATTTGTTGACTAAATTTACAACGACTTGCGTTGGCTTGACCTATTGGCCCACATTTCAGCCTCCAAAAATGTACCGTATTCAACCCATTTTTTAAATTCTGATCTTTTTTTCGGTAGAATTTCGTCAATTTGATCTTTTTTTGAATTGCCATTAGCTGGGCTGGGTGAACAATTAATGTAGCTTTCATGCGGCCCATTTATTTTATTTCCTAAAAATTACAGGCCATTTGCACTTTATCTAGATACATGATTTTCTTTGGGCTGATTCTAATTATAATGTTGGGTTGGGCCACAATGTTATCAAAAAATAAAAAAGGGCTGAGCATTTTGTTATAAATATATTTAAATAATAAGTGATATTATTACATTAGTCCTTAAATCTTACCAAGCTTTTGTACACAATCACTAGGATTTTGTGCCAAAACAATCCAGGATTTTATTTGTTAAGAAATTATTTTTATAAGTTAATAAGATGTGGGATATTGTTTTCTTACATATGTAAGTATCTGTTAAATATATGATGACAATAAAAATAATATATAATAACATATAAAATAATTTAAATATATATAATATAGTTAAAAGGAAACATAAGTTGTACCGGCGTTCCTATTCTTATATAGAAAATAGAACAGACCTTGCGTTTTCTTCAAAAAATACATAAATTGGGCTGCCAAAAATAAAACCTCGGATGGGAGGTCCATAGGCGGTCGATACATGGCCCCTAAGAAAATACAAACAGGCCCTCCCATCCAGGAAGTGGTGGGCTGGCATGTTAAAAATGAAAGCCTAGGCAGGGCAGCCCAAAACCACGTCCAACACTTGCCAAAACTCCGTCCCTCGTTTTCTCGTGTTTGCACCTCAACATTGTGTGGGCATTTTTAATTTGCATCATATGAAGATGTGCTATGCATGAATGTTGATCAGCATGATGTTAACGGCTGGTAGTTCCATTTTGACCATGAATAAAACTTCCAACATGATGTTAACCCTGTTTGAAAAGGCCGTGTTAATATAAATGCTACGCCTCCGAAAGTTGCGATTTCTTATCGGCTGAACTTGCGTTTCTTATCTGGCCGAAACTTCAGTTTCTTCTAAATCTGCACTTTTATACTCCTATGAAACTACATTTTTAAGTGCTAAAAATAGATCTCTAGAATTCATAAAATTCTTCATATGCTCAATCGCAAATCTGAAATTCAAAAGACATTCATATCTGAAAGTACTCCAAAATACACAACACAAAACACAATTCACAACCTGCAAATCTTGACAACCCTAAGCTCCTCGACAATTCACAACCTGCCCGACTATTGGGCTGGGGGCATCCCCTCCTATTCCTCGGCGGGAACAGCCGCCCGTGAGGCGATGTGAGCAGCGAGGGAGGCGATGGGGGAAGCGTCGTGGGCCAACTGCTTTTCTCCTCTTGCATTGGGTTGGTCGACGAAGACTCCACCGGCTCGCTCGGGGACACCCTCACAAGCGGCACCCAAGATGCTCGATCCTTCAATCTCGGTGGATGCTCCATCTGGGATCGATACTCCCACCCGCTCCCTCACGATCGGATTCGGTGAATCTGTTTGCTCCATGGCCCGGAAGGCTCTTGTACCTCCGTCGACTCCTCGGGAGTATCCCTTTCCGCTCTGTTGCGATATTTGGCCATGGATGTCCCGCCGCCTAGTTGGTCCTTGTTGTCAAACCAAACGTATCTCCAACATCCTAGCTAGCTTCACGGGTCCCGTCTGCGATCCTCACGTGTCGGTTGTACTCCTCCATCGATCTACTTCTCCCAGCACCTTCATGCCCGGTGGTTTTTTGGAAGGAGGAAGGCCGCTGGTTTTGTTAGAACGGGAGAGGCGGCGCTGGTTTTGGGGAACAGGAGAGGAGGGCGGTGGTTTTGAAATGGAAGAGGGAAGGCGGCGCTGGATTTAGATTGGAACAGGAGAGGGCGGCGGTGGTTTAGAGGAACAGGAGAAAGCGGAAGAAGGGCGCTGGTCTTGGAAGTATTTTTTGTTGTTTTGCGTATTTTGGGTCAAAGTTTGACCATTATATTGACAAGCAAAATGTGAATGCATGTCACCAAAAATTGTATCGTTTGGTTCGTATCTGAATGTACTTTCAAATTATATTATTTTTAGCGTATAATATATTTTTGTAGAAAATCATGGTCAATTATGACCCGGAATAAAAGGGAGACTAGTTAATGTGGGGTCGCTTTCTTAATTGAAGGGTAAATTGATTTTGATTTTGATCCATCCGTGGTGGCCCTCTCGCCCAATCCTAAATCGCTGGCCTCCTCTCCCTCTTCTCCATTGCAAAACCACCTCCTCTCCTCTCCATCATCTCCATTCCAAAACCACCGTCGCCCTCCCTCTTGATCTTTCCTTCAAAACCCCTCTCCTCTCCATCATCTCCATTCCAAAACCACCTTCCTCTCCCTCTTGATCTTCTCCATTGCAAAACCCCTCCCTCCTCTCCATCATCTCCATTCCAAAACCCCTCTCCTCTCCATCATCTCCATTCCAAAACCACCTCTCGCCTCTCCCTCTTGATCTTCTCTCCATTGCAAAACCACCTCCTCTCCTCTCCATCATTCCTTCCAAAACCATCTCCTCTCCATCTCTCATTCCCCACCCTCTCCTCTCCTCTTCTCTTTGCAAGACCACCGTCTCTCCTCCCATCTTCCAAAGCTAGCACCGGACCCTCCGACATCTATGGGAGGATCGGTTGAATCAGGGAATCCCGGCGACCAGGCCAAAGTTAGCCAAGTTGAAGGAGATCCTTAGTTGGTTTGACAATGAGTGGGAGATTTGAGGGCAGTCGGAGCCATGTGGCAATGTGGAAAAAGCGAGGGCGGCGATGAGGCGGCGATGTACATGTACTCCTCGGCGGCGATCACGCCCGATCCTCGAGTTCATCAGTATCTCCTATGGGCGATGGGCGGACAATTCCGGCGGCGGTCGGGGAGGTGGTGGGTCTGGGTCGAAGGTCGAGCACCCGGAGGATAAATCGATCGAGTATGGTGTGCCGTTCTGAGGTCGAGCCAGCGGAACCACATAGTTTCGTTCTCCCAGCAAGAGGCGGATGGCGTGGCGTCGCTTCCGGCGTTCTCCACGGTTCCCTCGGCCTTTCGCCTCGTTTCAAGGCGGTGGTAGGGTTTAAGGTAAAGCACTTTAACCTAATCTTCCACCTGCTCATGCTTACAATCGGTGTGACAGCTAATGAAAATCATGCTTACAATCGGTCTCCAGTACTGCCAATCACCCTAAAATAGCTCGGGCCTTTGGGTCAAATTTGTGACAACAAATAAAAAAAATAGATTGGTGCTTCTTTAGGAAAAAAGTACTCCCTAGAAAACTGCCAATATAAGCTACTAGTATTTGGTTAGAATTTTTTGCCGGAAAGATCCATTGCCAGGGCCACACATCCTTTGGTTGTGGTGGATGCCAATGCGTGCATGCAGCATGGTTGGTGTCGGTAATTTTTACGGCACACCTCCCTCTGCATATATGGGTTCCTCTACATTTGTGCAGTTCCACCAAAATGCAGTGAATAACCCTGTTTGCACGGATAATGAAAAAGCGTGATTACATTATAGTGGCACTAGTTGATGAAACACACAAAATAAATAGAAGAAAATATTGCGATAGTATCATAGTATGCCATCTTTGCGAGGCGAGATGGGCCTAGACGCCTCATCTGTCGCCTCATCTTGGACATCGTCCCAAGTTCCCGGATAACCTTCGCGGTGATGAACATCGATTGTAACGTGATAGTACAAGGGGGCCTTGAGACATTCAAATCTCTATTTTTACATATCAACTAAAATTAAGCACCCTAGTTTGCGAAAGCGGCAAAACATTAACAATGGGACTAGTTGATGAAACATACTTTAACAAAGAGAAGCACTTTCTTTATCTACATTGGAAATGAAATGATAGAGATGACACTGCTCTATTTTAACGTATTATTACTTCATTTTATCGGTGAACAGGGTTGACGGTGGCAAAGCGGTGTCGTCGTGAGGATGGAGGCGGGGTTGTTAGGGGGATCTTTTGGGGCTCTTTCGTCACCAACATGGATGATTCAATTCATGGGACCTTTTGGTGCATTCACCTAAAAGCAATGTCCCGGAGCTAGACTTCTTCTTCAATTTTTTTTAAGAAAAGGGCTCGGCCCGGTTCCATTTCCATCGACGAAACCCACAAGCTTCTTCTTCATTAGTTGCAATAAAATTGAGCAACATCAAGGTTGGTTGTGAAGCTCTGGAATGCTCAACTATAATTTGGATATCATTTGTGCAGTTCAACTAAGATCGGCGTGAAATGTATATCTTTTGCAAAAAAAGGTGGAAAGGAGGGTGACTAACAAGTAACAAGTGATGAAACATGCATCAAATGAAAAGAAGCATGTTCCTTATCTGAATGCAATCCTAAAGAACGGTAGCAATTTCTAAAGGTGGCATTGCTAGATATTAGTGTGGGCATCGGGTTAACTATGACATCCGTTAAATGACATTACTTTGGAGCGCGGGAGTAGGGGACCGGGCGTTGCATTTCTAACGAAAGAACCAACTTATCTTAATGGGAAATTTTAGCGGGTGTAAAGAAGTGCCATTGATTCATATTCTTTGGGGCATTACATTGAAAACAACATTGGTTTAACGTGTCCTTACTTTTAAAAGTCTTTTCTACATTTTACGGTGGCATTACAAAAGTGGCTCGGGGCAACAAACATCGAACAGGATATTGGGTTGGTCCCATTTTTGTTGGTATAGCCACCTTATCTTTTTGTGAGCTAGCAAATCTAGTCTTTGGACTTACTGTTGACTTGTCCCCATCCCCCTTTCTTTCCTTTTCAACCAATAGATGGGTTTATATTGAGTTTGTATTCGTTTCCCTTTATTTCCTATTAGACCTAGAGACGTTGGATAGCGTCTCTTTTACTTCCCATTATTTCCTCTTTGACCAAGTCCTAGATTAGGGTAACAAATCCTCCCCACCCCCACCCCTAACCCCTTTCTTCCTTGTTTGAACCAAGTAGTACTAGATTGGTGCATGAACTAGTTTTACCTCTTAGGCGTAAAAAAGGTGGTTTTGAACCCGATCGATCCTATCTGAGGGCCGAGAAATAGTAAAATTACAAATCGTGATGTGGGAGCTCGGGAATAAGCAAGGGGTTTGAAGGAAGTTATACGATGGTGGCGGGATGTCACTAGGTGGGCGGGGGAGGTATCCCCCTGTGGGGAAGAAGGGTGGGAGGCCCTCCTGCCGTGCTTGGAAAAACGGCAAAGCGGTGATCGGGCCCTCCAAGGTGGGTAAACCGTCGGCCGAGGGCGACCCGGTGACGTTACCTTCTCACCCCGGGAGAGGATCGGCGGATCTGTGACCGGGGAAAGGGAGAGAGAGAGAGAGAGAGAGAGGTGTGGCCACCGTTTGTGTTTAGATCGGAAGGGCGAGGCGTGTGAAAGCAACACTAGCAAAAGCAAGGCCCTCCTATATAGTGGAGTAGTACTTAGTTTTTTTTTCTACGGGAGCGGCCTCAATCGGAAGTCTTCATGCACGTGGCCGGGGCGGTTTCGTCATTTTGATTAGGCGGATTATAACATATAACAAAAAATGCCACATGACAAGAAATCATAACCTCCTGCCCAAAGGAGAAACATGAATCCCGACGGACAAACTAGGCGGGAACAAAGCTCAAATAAAAGATAAACTCTAGAAAAGGGTCCGTCGATAGATGTCCTAATTAACGCGGCTTGACCTAGATGGCACGGTATCCTTTGTGTGCATGTTCCCCAATGACTAGCCCCTCGTTGTCCTGTTTAACCCCGCAATGATCAAGCAACACATAATTTTGCGAGGACAAAAACCTTTTTTAGATTTCTCACCACAACTACACCATGTACAACACAGCCGCCGAATGAGCGATGCCAATCCGGTTGCTGGATCGGTCACATGCATGGAGGGATCTTCCGTGTCTTGCGAGGATCGTCCGAGCACCCGTGTACAACACTTCTCTAGTTACGTCTCCCTCTTCTATTAAGTCACCCGACTTGCGGGGCGGGAGGTGCCTATGGTGGTTCTCAATTGCCGTTCCACTTGTGTCGAGCAATATGGGCGTTCCATTTGGAAGCGGTGCGGAACCGACCAAATGCAGGGGAGCGAACCCGGCGTGCATTTTATACTCCGTACATGTGTAGCCTTTTCGGCCTTTGCTCCATGGGGGCGCAATCCATGGATACAAAATTAGTATCTTTATACTATTTAAAATTAGGGGGGCTTTTCCCGGTAAGCGGACATTCCGCCTATCGGTTCGAAGTGCGGAAGAGCGAGGTAGGCTGCGCGTAGGCTTGTGATTTGGAGATTCTTTGTGGTGGGGCCCGTGATTTGACTTGCCATTATCATTTAACCGGCCGCCCGGGTAGTCTCGATTCTGACCACCTCCATCGGTGCCTCTCCCAATGCTCCACCATTGTAGTGGGTGGCTCTTGCATGACCCACTTCTCCACTTTTCCTTGCCTCTTTTCCTCCCATACAAAAATGCCATTAAGCGGCAAAAGGGACTATTTTACTTGCTCCTACAGGTGTAACTTGCCACATAGGCATAAATCGTGTGGAATTAATCAAAAGAGAGACTAGTTTGGTGACCCAAGGAAGAAAGCGGTGCTAGCGCGTACCTAGGTGAAAAGACAATTTTGAGTCTATAGCTAATTAAATGAACAAACTTAAAAACCATTTCATTGGAAGAGGTCACTCCTTGGAAAATGCAATAAATACTAGTACTCCATGTGTCCATAATATAAAACGTTTTGGCACTACACTAGTGTCAAAAGCGTTCTTATATAGAGGAAATCTGAAGAAAGATAGAAGGTAAAAAAATACACTTATAGCCAACCTTATAGCCAACCTTGTTTAGTATGAGTGACTAAGTGATGACTATGTATGACATGCCAACATCGGATAGCCTAACGCACCGTGTTAAATCTCAAGGCGACCACGCAGCGATCCGACGATCGTGGTAGGCGCAACCATGTCTGAACTCTTGGCAGCCCTTGGACTGAATCAAGCGTGGCATGCTAAGTTCTGAAAATTTGCGAAATAACCCTCCGGGATAGGATATTCACCCATTGGTCTAGAATCCGCCATGCAACGTTCGATCTTGATCCAAGGGCTCTCGGAAGCCCGTATCATGGGAGAATGAAAGCCACTACCCTGCCGTTCGCGCTGGCGATTCGCTCCTACTACGTCCCCTTACGTCCTTTAATACATGGCGGTTCCTCCTGATCGTCCCATCCATTCACATTCGGCGGTTCCACTAATCCTAACCCTCCTCCCAAATCCATGGCATCCCAAATCTCCCGATCGGGTGAGTACAGGTTAGAACCATCACGGCGATGAGTTCGTCATCTACACCGTTCTTCCGACGGTGAAAGGATGCCTTTCTCGCTAGCGCATGTTGAAGACTCACATGATGAGTGGGTCGCTGGGCTGATGTTGAGTACACCACGTCGTGGGATGAGAAGGATCTAAGGCGAAGAGAGGAAGAAGCCGCCGTGATCCGGTTTGCGTGCATGACTTATGCTTGGTCTACCACATATGCCATGCCGGCGTTGAGTGCCGAGTTTTAAGGACTTCCTCGAGAGCAACCTAGTCAAATTCGTTCTTGTAGACTTTGGTAGCGACAAAGAATCTGCGTCGGAAGGCCTCGTTGAAACAACCTTCGACCTCCAAAAGAATGTGGTGTCCTCTCGTCGCCTTCAATGCTGACCTGGCGAAGCCATGGTTCATCCTTATCGATGGCGGAGAAACCTCCATACCGTTTCATCGTCATGCATGGCAGCGAAATGTACTAGATATAGACCACATCGATGCGCTGCAATGGATGGCTACCTTTGTTCAATATCTACAAGGGTTGGATGAAACACAGCCAAGTTGGCGGTTCAAGCAAGAAGTTCGGCCAAGAGGAAGAGGGACAAGGGCGAAGTCGAGGCGTGGGCGAGGACTCCAGTAAGGTGGCGTGTCGTTGCTCATGGTGGTTCTAATCACGGTGTCTACGGAATAGTTGCAAAGTTTAATTTCAGGTGTGTTAATTTAATTTGAGGGTGTGTTGTCTTGAGCCCCAGAGAACTATGTTATGTTTCTTCTTGTTACTTTAACTCTTGATGAGTACATACTAGTATTTCTTACATTTCATCTTTTAGTTGGACCACTTTCGTTTATTCACATTATATACATACAATATATATGGCCAACATCATATAGCCATAGTTTAGTTGTCAAGAATTTCAGGGTGGTTAGTTTTGTCAAAAATTCCGGGGTGCTTAGTTTTATTTGAGGGGTGGGTTGTGTGGACACCATTATTGTGACTAGCCTTTTTAATAGTACTATATGCATAATTTGGCGGGCCTCTCTATATTACCACCTTTTTTAATTTCAAGTTTTGTTCCATGGCGCAATCCATCGATACTCTTTGTACAAAAGTATACATTTTTAAAAGCCTAGAGGAGGGCGGTCTAGCTTGGCGGTTTCACGAGGCGAGGCCTTTGTGATTTGTGGCTCATTCTTTGGAAGCGGGGCCTTGTGATTTGACTTTCGTATAAATCGCGCGACCTGATCGAGGAGGAGCAAAGAATGCGGTATACTCAAGTTTTCCCTGGAGTATCTGCGAAGGAGAACCTGCACGGCAGCCGTGCCATATGGCGATAAAAATGATCTAATTTGCTAGTCATCTCATTGTTAGCATTGTTCTACTCATTCCCTCAAAAACAAAACCATTTTCTATTCATGCCTCCGGAGCTGCACGTCTTGGGAAACACCGAAGCAAAAGATGAAACACAGCAGCAATAGAAGAAGGAAGATTATCACCCCAAATGATCTAATTAGCAGCGAGTCATGCTGCTTCTTCGCCGCCTCCCGACCTCCATCTCCTTCTGTCTCCTCCGCCATCTTCTTCATTACATCCATGGCGGGATTTCTCGGGCGAGCCTTCATCATCATTCCACGGCCGCATTACGTTACCTTGGCGGCCGGATGCTCGATGCGAGCCGCCAACTCCTCATACATTCCATGACAAGGGCTGCGGCATCTTCATGAGGAACTACTATTCTCATGCAGCTTCTTCCGGCGGCGTTCTTCTCCTTAATAGGTCGATCTCGTGGCGAGCTTCGCCTTGTCCTCCGAAGTCGAGGTTTGCGGTCGCCTTCTTCTCGGGCAATGCTCTTCTTGGCGCATCACCAAGCCGGTCAACTCCCCTGCTGATTGAGCTCGGCGGGCATGTCTCGAGGCTCTCCTTGACAACTCCGTCAAGCCTTGGATGAACTCCATACCTTATTGAGGTGCTTATTGAGCTGATCGGGCATGCCGTCAGGGATAACGACTCCGCTCCTGCTCGGCATGTTGGCCTCCAGGCTAGGCGCTCACAGGAAGCCATCCTTTGCCGTGAAAGATCTTCGAGGTCTCTGCGTGGCGGCGAGCCCTCTTTTTTCCAGCCTTGGTTGCCGCTCCTTATTACAGTAGTTCTGACCTGAGCTCGCTCACCGGCCATAACAGCGATGGGACGAAAAAGCACTTATGAGGAGGAAAGGTAGAGTAATTTTGGTTAGGTAGTTCCCCTTTTATAACCTAAGTACTAGCACTAGTAGTACAAATACCGCATAGTGGGAACACGTTCAGGTTTGTCGTAGTACTAGTAGGTGTGAGCAGGCTTTGAATGTGATGGGAACAAGGTAAAGATTAATTGATGGTTTTTGGTTTGAGGCCAAGCGGCTCCCGATGAGTTTAGTGGAACATAAATTTCAAGTAGACTACCTTTGCTCAAATCGTAAATATTATATTCTTGTCAAAATTGGCACAAATCTGAAGGAGACCAATGGAAGTACTACTAGCAACCCACGATTTAACTATCGCATCGTATGAGTAATAATGTCTTTCTTCGCCCTCCGTCCACTCAATTTGCATCGTGTATTAATTGACCATCAATGAAGTGAACGACTTTACCGCGTCAAATTATCACATGGGTGGATCTTGGTACAAAATTCGTCCGCCGTGTACCAGCGTGTGCGTGCGAGGAATGAGTGCGTGCGTGGCGTGCGTGCACATCTTTGCCCGTGCATGTACCCCGGTATGGCTCGGGGAGGGCAGTACATTCTTGGAACCAGCATCCGTCATTTGATCAATCCACAAGGAGGTCGACAGCGCCTCCACATGTGCCCGTGGCTTCATGAACTATAAGAGACCATGTGGCGTGCCATTGGTATTCTAATTTCGTGTTTTGCACATACTCGAAGTACTAGTAATTTACCGTGCATTGCCACAGATTTTACCAAATTATGAATAAATACCACACTATAGCATTAAGCTCTTAGTCATATATCGTGATGTAGCCTTCGTTTAATTCTTATAGTTCATCTCATTCAAAATCAAATTAGTTTTTATAAAAAAGCTAAGAGCGTGAATAGGAAAAACATGGGATTATAGTGGAATGTAGTTTGAATCCTATAGGATTGTCAGTGTTTGATTGTGCATAGAAAAAGCAGAATTCTTTCAAAGAGGTTTGAGTGGATGGGATGTTTCCTATGAAATCTAGTGCAAATGAATCATATGGAAAAATTCCTATGGTTTACAATCTCTGAATCAAACAACCAAGATAGGAAAAATTCCTAATGATTAGAATCCTCCAAAATTCCTTTGAGAATCCTTTGAATCAAAGAAGCCCTTAATCTATTTTATGATTCATGGAATTGTGCGTTGTAAAGCATAAAGTAAAAACAAATAATGGCAATTCAACTAGAAAAAAGTTTGGCATTATGATCGGAAGATTCTAGAACAAAAGAACCCTTTGTTGTTTTGAGGTTTGTGCATTATGCTTAAGTTCAACCATAGTCTGCTAGATTGTACATGTGGCAAAATCCGGTGGGGGCTAGAAGATGGTGCGAGGGCAGTGGAGGAGACATGAAGGAATGCACAAGTCGAGATCGATATTTAGAGAGGCGAACCGTGCGCTGTTGCCTGGATGGGGAGCCATGAAAAATAAATGAGCTAGGGGCCAAGCATTGCTAATCCTTTATGAGGAGGGTCAATTCATGAAATTAAACCTTTTTAGCAGCAATTGTCTAATGATCACATTCATATTAGCCTCGATATATAGTGATGTTAGGGGGGCAGGCCCTTACCTTGTCTTCCCATTTGCCATTCGAGAGATGAAGCGGAAGGCATGGATGATGAGAGGGGCGTTGGATATATAATTAATGTGGGTGTATTAGCTATTTATGTTAATCCTATATAGAGGTCAGATTGATCGATGTGGGCGTGGGAAGGTATAGATTGATCGATGTGGGCGTGGGATGTGGGCGTGAAAGAGGTGAGACCTCCTTTGGATATATCGATTGATCGGTTTGTGTGAAAACTATGAAAGACCTAGCATATACACACATACATAGAGGAACATCGATCGTTCGCATGCAGTGAGAGATAAAGAATGCCCGGTATGAGGGAGAGGGGATGTGTGTGGGTGTGTGCCTTCATGGGAACCGACCTGAAGAAAAAGATTGCATGCGTCGATAGATAATGCCATTGGTAGTGTGTGTGCATGCATGCGAGAAAAGTTAGTGGTACAATTATAAAGAAGACTACGTGTGGGTGTAAAAGAATAGGTGAGGTCATAATCAATGTAAAGTTGAATTCAAATATTTGAATAAGAGATCCGATGTTTAAACCCATGCATGCATGAATATTGGAGATCTGGCGGTGTGGTTTGGAAGCGAGCATGTTGTAATGTATACACATTGAACAAGGTCGGTGATTTGAATTTGAAATACCGATGGCGGACATCATTTGCCAATGTCGCATCCGTGCATGTAATTGGAGATGATGGTGACTTTTGCATCATATCTATATCTATACCCTATATATATATTATATTATATATATTTTTATATTGTGGTGGGTAACTTTAACTTTGAAAGATGGTGCGTTGGATGAGCGAATCCGAAGGTCCAAAGATGGCAAATTTGAGCACTATTTGCCGTTGGATATCATCTAGATTCCACCAGATTTAGCACATGTATAATCTAGAAGACTCCATGGTTGAACTTAAGCATAATGCACAAACATCAAAACACAAGCACTTCTTATTTGTTCTAGAATCTTCCGTATCATAATTGCCCAAATGTTTTCTACATGATTTGCCATTATTTGTTTTTACTTTATGTCTTACAACGCACAATTCCATGAATCTTAAAATAGATTAGCTTTCTTATAAAAACTAGATGATTTTGAATGAAATGAACTATAAAATTAGCGAACATCTACATCATGCATATATGACTCAAATCTTGCATGCTATAATGTGGTATTTATTCATAATTTGGTTGCCAAATCTCATGCGTGCAATGCATGTGTACCTTACTCTAGTCTAAATGGTGTTTGTGTGTGTGTTGTGCGTGTTGAGGTGCAAATTGTCTTTTTTTGGTACGTTAAGCTTGTTCTTCCGAAATTTCAAGCGCGCCTTGTTATGCGAAAATTGAAGCTAGCGTCTCGTCTATCGTGCAAGAAACTCCGCCTCTTCAACTGCGCCTTATTAGCCGAAATATTTAAGATATATCTTTGTCTCGTTGTGCTCGAACAACTCCCTCCATCTCAACCCGTTCCTTGCTATTCCGAAATTACAGCGAAAACTCCCACCTCTGTGAAATCCCGACCAGAAAATGCCCGTGGTACCCCTGAACGAAAGAACGCCTCAAATCGGTGGGGGTACTTTTATACTACCCACATTTGGACAAGCGCGTCTCTAAGCCTGGTTCCCCCTGCCATCCATCCGCCCACCCATTCATTGCAGAGCGCGAAAACCAGCGAAAACCCCACACTCTGCTCGTCCGCCACCAGCGAGACTTCTTCCCCGATGACGTCGTCCACACAACCTCGGCGTCCCCCATCCACCGTGCGGATGAGGATCCGTCGTCGATCTCATCATCCGCCCGGTTCAGCACCGTCCCCACCTCAAGGAGCTGCCCGATGTTCCCCTCGTCTTTCGCGCCACCTCCATTCCCACCGCCGTTTCACTGCACCACGGAAGAGCATCATCATCACCGTTTCCTCGGATGAAGCTGCGGCCCTAATCGGCACCACCAAAGGTTGTACACTAATCGCGCATTTTCTTCTTGATTCGATCTCACGGTGCTGCGGCGCTTTCGGTCCGAGCCGACAGCGGCTCCATCCCAGCGGCGTGCGCCACTTCCTCCGGCGTCGCTCCCTCGGTGGCGGCGTCCACATCGATCTGAGCTCTGCTGCTTTGCTCTCGCTCGCTGTCTTGCTCTGCTCTTGCTCTCGGTCCCTGCACAGTACGCTCTTGCTATTGCTCTTGCTGTCTGCTGCTCTCGCTCTTGCTCTTGCTTGCGATGCTGCTCGATTGGCTTCACTTGATTGTGAATCGACTTTTAGGTCGATCGATTTCAAAGGGTGGGCTCGCGGGATGAAGGAAGAACCAGCCTTGCGGGAGAGTGCTTCATGGAGAGTACCCACTATCTATCTTAGGGTTCAGGATGGGCGGTGGTGCCACGGTGGCGGGCGTTGGAGCGGTGGCGGGATCGCCGGATAAAACTCGGCGCGAGGCTAGAGGATGGCAGGCGGAGCGGACGGTGGGGAGTGTTTTAGGCGGCGGGGTTGCTATTTGGCGGTGGTGGTGGCGGCTCGAAGGTGGAGGTTGAAGATGACTCGAGCCCTTGATTTGTATCCATGGCTGCAAATCGGCGACGAGAGATGAAAAAGTCGATCGACCGGCGTGTAACCTCACCTTGCTAGTGCGTTCAGTTTAACGGCAAAATTCAGTTTAACGACAAAATTCATTGGACGATTCAGTTCGGTTTCAGCATTAAGTTCAGTTTGACGTTAAGTTCAGAGATGGCGGCTGATGTATTTTACATATAGCACTTTGTGGTTATGTATTTTCGTCATGTATTGGAGATGCTATTAGAATTTCACTCGAGTTAACGTTGTTCGTTGTCTCTCTTGTCTGCTTGACCTCGGCGTCGTACAACTCACGGAGCTGCTCCAACGTGAAACCCTCCATCACGGAGGCGATACCTCGAGCTCCATCTTGAGGCGTCTAAGATCTTCTTCCCCTCCTCGGACAGCAAAGTTGGCGGAGCATCCTCACCGACCAACAATCACGCTAAGATCGACATGGCCGCCAAAGAGGTTGTACACTTGTTGCATCTCTTTTTACTCTACATGTTATATATATTGTCCTTTGAGCACTTTCGTAGTAACGGAAATAAGATTATTTTATCCTACTATATGACAAGCGGTGAGGTACCGGGCAACTTAGCTATCCATGATGGACTCTCTTGACGCCATCATTATTTATCTCTGTGCGTTTGAGCTGTGCATTTGTCGATGGGCACAGGAGTTGAGCTAGTATGGAAGTGGCACGGTCCAAAGTAATAGAAGTAGCACAAAACATTTTTTAGTGTAGGATTTTCCTTGCTCAAGCTGCCTACTAGAATGCTGATTGCTTGAAAGGAAAAGTGAATGAAAAACATAGGAATTGGAAAGTTTCCTATGGTACTACTTTTCATGAATTTGGTGCAAAGGAATGGAGCAAAGAAAGCTGTAGGATTTGTTCCTTTAGTGTCTCCTTGAAAGAAAAACCGTAGAATTCTAATTTCCACTTCTCCTCCTTTTCATATTCCTATTCATCAAGCACAAGACTAAGAGATAGTAGCATAATAGCATTATAACCATACATTTTCTTGTGGTTTGACTTAATCTCACCATGCTTTTTGCATCTGTGATCTTCAATTTTGTGAATCAAACACCTAGATTGGAGAAATCCTGTGTTTTAAATTCTCTGTTTTGCCGTGCATTCCATCCTATTCCTCTATTTCTATCCTGCATTGTTAGAATCCTCAAATTCAAACAAGCCCTTACTCAATTACTTCATTACAGATATGTGTCAAAAAAAACCTTGTGTGGTTTGTCCTGCTCCTGATCTTTGTGTTCCACCCAGCTCATTTGCTCCACAACGGAAGGGTTCACCAAGAGGATCCGCTCTCGGTGTCTTTTCGCCGCCTCGGATCTTCTTCCCGCTTGGCATCGACAACTATTACCATCATCAATGGCGGATGACCTTGAGGACTACGGGTCCGCAGAAGTCGCACTCTTCCGTTTACGCTTCGTTATCGTGCTTAATATGATGACATGCTACATTATCTCGTGTTCACCTATTAGACTCGGTCGGGTCCAAACTAATCTTTGAAACTTGAGTTTTAAATGGTTGGGGGTACATATTGGGGCAGCAATGGTACTATCATCTACTATCTGGTTAATCTCCGGTGTCTACTATGAGTTTCATGTTGGGTGCAAACAAACATTAAAGGCCATTATCGTATTTTTTAACTAAAGCTATTATCCTGCATCATTGGTTTTGGGTCTATCCACATTTGCTACCATCACTCTGGTTTGTGCATGCACTCCTTACATAATCTCACTATGTTTTATTCCTATGCATGCGGTTATTGTACACAATGGAACTGATCATGTAGAGCAAAAGGCGGCCTTCGTGGCAATAAAATTTCATCGGAGCGTTGTTCCATGGTGGGCTAAAGGCAGCCCCCTCCACCCATTTGGATCGTAATCAAGAGGAAGATAACGTTACGAGGGGATTGGAAGGAAGACCACTCCTATTTACCCCATGAGGTCTTCGCTCTAACTTGGCATCTTGATGTTGGTAATATCATGCATATGGTGCCTTTTCTTTGTATACATTAAAGATGTCATCTGCTTAGTTTAGACATGCTTTGTTCAATGCCATCTTTTTGTTTCTTTATCGTATATGTGAATCATGCAATGCCATCTTGTCTAGCAGGGAATCATATATGTGAATTTTGCAATGCCACCTGGTTAGCTAGTCATCTTATATGTGAATTATATCATGCCATCATTTTTTATTATGTGTTAAATTTGTCAACAATTTTAGTACATTCAATTACTCTTCTGTGCATCAGCCATTGGCAGGTCATGGAAAAATCTGGAGTGGAAACAAGGTCTTGAGGGACAATGCTATGCGGAAGCGTGTCTTGCTGGTTACCGATAGCTCCTCGGAGGAGGATTGAGGCAGATGACGTCTATTTCCCCACAGGTGCATGCCCTAACTTGGCGGTTATGTTACTCATATCGTGCGTATGGTATCTTGCATTGCTATGTCATTTGCTTAGTTTAGACATGCTTTGTGTGAATGCCACCTGTTTAGTGTCTAATTACCATATATGAATTATGCAATGCCATCTTGTTGCAAGACATTATATATTGAATTATGCAATGTTATCTTGTTGCAAGGCATTATGTATGTGAATTATGCAATGCCATCTTTTTTAAAGCGTCATATATTGAATTATATCATCCGTCCTTTTTTGTATTTCTCATTGCTTTTGTAAACAATGTTTGTATATTCATTGCTCTTCGTGCATCACCATTTGAATTGGTGATGGAAAACGGTAAAACAAGGTCTTGAGCGGACAATGCTACCTTGAAGATATCTTCTGATTTGAGATAGCTCTTGGAAGGAGGATTAGGGGATGACCGTCCTATTATCCCCCAAGGTGTATGCTCAAACTTGGAGGG
>JAHIAM010013079.1:0-14919 GCA_021605205.1 Aegilops longissima
ATCTATTTGTCTATCAAAGGACTAACGGATGTCACCCTCTTGGGATGGCTCCGAAAGCAATCCGGTGCAATGATGGGATGGTCCCCCAACCTCCACCTCCCCTCCACCCCTTCTCAACCCAATAATCTCGGATGATTTTGCAGCTCTTGCAAGAAGCGTACTAGGCAAAAGCAATCAAGGCAATCAAGGTCAAAACAATCAACCTTTGCTACTCTCGGTCAGTTCCCTAATCAGCCGAAGTCTTTCGGTTTACGTGTTGAGGCTCGAGCCGGCGATTGGTTAGTGGATATCTGAAGCACTTTGGTAAATGTGGGAACGAGGACTTTGTCAAGTTTGCATCGTTTCAACTCAAGGATCAAGCTCTTTGAGTGGTACCACAATACAAAGATTCGAGGGAGGTGTGTCATTACAGGATGAGTTCGGTGATTTGAGCTCATCACATTCGAAAAGTGTTGTTGAGACAGCGTGAGGAGTTCCAAATCTCAAGCAGCCATATGCTCTATCAATACAATATCCGTTCGAAAGCTTGCTCGTTTTGCTAAGCAAGGCGTCCGATGAAAAGTATGATCTATCAATTGGGGTGGTGGAGAAGATGCAATTACCTCTTGTCTTTGTTTGGCAGATAAGTATGATGATTTCTACAACATGGCTCGAAGCAGAAGCTGCCCACTCAAATGTGAGGCCTCTAAGAAGAGAATCGGGATGCGTTCGGTCCTCTTCGTCCTCTCAAGTGGCGGCTAAGCGGCGGAAGTTTACCTGCCCCTCCTCCGTTAATCGGCCTTACGGGGAAGAACTCGGTGGCGTGGATCTTCCCACCCACCCACAAGCTATCGAACAAGTCTAATTCTCAAGCTCCAGGTCAAGTGCTCCTTACCCCTCCGCTCTTGGGTCACTTGCAACAAGTGTCGGGAAGGTCACTTCCGAACAAGTGCTTCAACGGCGCCTTCCTCCTCCTCTGTGAAATCTTCCCAATCGTTGGTCAAGCATAATCCCAAGTCGAGGGTCAATATGATGAATGCAGCTCAAGCGGGGTCTTGATGTGATAATGGGTAATCTTCGATTAATGATATTCTGCAAAGTCTTATTTGATCTTTGGTGCCGCATTCTTTCATTCAAGACCATTTGCATCTAAGCAAGTTGGTTTTCAAGATTTGCCTAAACCATTATCGGTTGTCTCTGGGTAAATTCATGCATGCAAGCTCCATGGTTGGATGTTTCTATCAAAATGGGCGATTATAGGTTTGGCTAAACCTTGTTCCTTGACTTCGGACATTGATCTTATTCGGAATGGGGGCTTTATGAGCACAAAGCTCAACATTTGCTGCGGGAAATTCAATTGACTCATTCTTCTAATGATGTGATCATCTATCGCTCGTGATGAAACCATTGGTTTTTTTCTCAATGAGAAGGGGCCCGAATCCATTCTCGATTCGATCGTTTGTAGTACCAAGATGTCTTTCGGAAGAGCTTGGGTTCCCCTCCGGCCCATGGAGTTAGTTATCGATCTTGAGCCGGCCTTTGAACCCGTTTGCGCGTCCTGGCTTGGACGATGGTGAAGAATTGAAGAAGCCCGATGAACAAAAGCGTCGGTTTGATCGGCCGAGTTCATCTCCTTGGGGTTGTGGTGTTTTTTGTCCGGAAGAAGGATGGCGCGGAGACTTTCGTCGATTACCGTCCATTGAATAAGAAGACAATCAAGAACAAGTATCCACTTCCCAACATCAATGAGCTTTTGAGCAACTCAAAGGTGCTACGGTGTTCTCCAAGCTTGACCTTGTAGGGGTATCATGATTCGCTTAATGAACAAGATATTCCCAAAGACGCATTGAAACAAGCTTTGGTTCTTATGAATATCTTGTCATGTCTTTCGGCCTCGTCAATGCTCCTCCAACTTTCTCTCGGATGATGAACTTCATATTCAACCCCTACACCAATGAATTCGTCTTGGTCTATCTTGGGATATTTTGGTCTTCTCAAGAATAAGAAGGATCATGCCAAACATTTGCGATTGGTGCTAGACAAGCTCGAGAGTATCAATTCTATGCTAAGTTCTCCAAATGTGAATTACGGCTTGATGAAGTGCTTTATCTTGGTCATATCATCTCGCCAAGGGCATCTGTTGATCCAGAAGGTGTCCGCAATTGTGAATTGGGAACCTCCTCGGAATGTCAAGACTCCATGATTTTCTTGGTCTTGCAAGCTATTGCAAGATTCGTTGAGAACCTCTCCAAGATTGCAAAGCCTCTTTCCAACCTTCTCGAAGCATGTGATATGCGGTCTCCAGGTGTGGCGTTGCTTTCAATACCCTCAAAGAAACTTCACACTCTGTTAACTCCTCTGATGAATCCAAGCCATTTGAAGTTTTTGTGATGCTTCTCTTCAAGGTCTCGGTCTGTGTTAATGCAAGAGAGAGTTGTTTATACCTCTACTTGATTGAAGCCCAGCAGAAGAACTACCCCTCACGATCGAGTTGGCGGTTGTCCATGTATTGATTACGTGGAGACATCTCTTGTTGGGAAGGAAAGTGGACATTTTCACCGATCACAAGAGTCTCAAGTACATCTTCCTCAGCCCAACCTCAACCTCGGGCGGACTCGATGGGTGAAATGATTAAAGAGTACAACCCAAGTATTGAATATACTCGGGCAAGGCCAATGTCATTGCAGATGCTTTGGCGGAAAGCTTCTTGGCAGTCTAATCCTCAAGCCCTTTCGGGATCTCGTGAATCTTTCCATAATGAATCTTCAAGTTGTTCCTCAAGGCTTTCTTGCCAACCTCATAGTCTCTCCTACTTTGGAAGATCAGATTTGAGGCTCAACCACGGATGCCATGGTGAAAAAGGTGAAGCGTGGTATCGACAAGGGCATTTCCAAGTACAAGTGCTTCGCGTTGATGACAAAGACACTCTTTCTTTGAGGACGGATTATGGTTCCTAAGGGTGATCTGCGAAAAGTCATTATGAGCAGGGCTCACAATTCGCTTCTATCCATTCATCCGGAAATGCGAAGATGTACCATGACCTCAGCGGTCATATTGGTGGACTCGAATGAGCGAAATTGCTCAATTAGTGAATGAGTGTGATTCTGCGGAAGAGTGAAAGCGAACACCAAAGACCAGTGGTCTCCTCCAACCTCTTGCTATTCTGAATGGAAGTTTGATCATATTGAAATGGACTTTGGTGGCTTTCCAAAGTCAAGCGTGGAAATGATGCTATCTTCGTTGTCATTGACAAGCTCACTAAAGTGGCTCATTTTCTTCCTATCAAAGAATCCATCACAGCCTCGATTGGCGAGGCCCTCCCGGTTGTCTCCTTGCGGGCATTCCACAATGATCTCTTGGGCCGTGGAGCATCTTTACCTCCAAGTTTTGGGATTCTTTTGGAAGGCCATGGGCACCAACATTCGTTTGGCACAACTTTCCATCCCTCAAACAAGTGGCCAATCGGCGAGTTAATCAAATCCTTGAAGATATGCTCGGGGCTTGTGTCATTTTCTTCGGTATGAAGTGGGAAGATTGTCTTCCATATCTGGGTTCTCCTACAACAACTTCCAAGCGAGTTCGGGACCCCATTGAAATTCTCTATGGCGAGAAAGTGCTTACTCCTCTCAATTAGTGCAAGGCGGTGAGCGCCAACTTCTTGGCAATGACTTGATCCGCGAGCGGAAGAAATGTGCCAAGTCATTCGTGAGAATCTCAAAGCAGCCAAATCGGCCGGAAAACTATTTGATGATAAGCACCGTGATGTGGCTTTTGAAATCGGAGACCATGTCTACCTCGCGTCTCTCAATGAAAGGCACTTTCGGGTATCAAAGGGAAGCTTGCCCCTAGATCGTGGGTCCTTTCAAGATCATTGGGAAAAAGGATCTAGCCTATCAACGAGCTTCCATCCAACTTTGCAAGCGTGCGATGTGTTTCCGTGTCCAACTTAAAGTGCTTCAAGACTCCTGAGCACTATCAACGAAGAATTGAACCTTCAAAAGATCTCTCTTATCATGAGCACCCGTTGCTATTCTTGAAAGAAAGGGCAAGACTGCAACAAGTCAATCAAATTCCGAAAGTGAAGTGGTCACACCATTGGCCGGAAGGCTACAAGGGGCGCGAGGATCACCTCCATTAAGTTCCGGAGTTCTTTGGGTCCTAGATCTGGGGCGAGATCCTCTTTAGTGGTGGAGTGTTGTAACACCGGAGTAACTTTCCATATTTTCTCCAACTCTTGCCATTTTGGCATTGATATTGATATTCCCTCCGTGGTTGGGTTTTCTTCTTTTGCATTTTGTCCATGTTATGCATTTTATATTTGTCATCATGTGCATCGCATTTATCGTGTTAAATCTCATGATTGGAGCATTTTTCCGTTGTCGTTTTGCAATCCGGCCTCCCATCTCCCCGGCGGTCCCTTTTCGTTTTTCGGTGCGGGGTTTAAACCTTCTCGAAAATGGACCGAGGTTTGTCTTAATGGCCGGTATAACCGTGAAACCGGTGGTTTGGTCATTTGGAGCTGTTTGGTACTCAGCGGTTAAGCTCTCTGAAAGGCCTCTTTTAAGTTGCAGCCCCCTTCAAAACAGCCCAATAACCCATCTAAGTCCTTCCATGCTCTCCGTCGTTCGATCCGATCGTGTGGTAACTTCACCTCATTTGGACTCTCTAGCTCCCTCTATCCTATTTAAACACCTCCCAAAATCCGGATCATCCCCGAAACCCTAAAATTTCCCCCGCCCGGCCCGTTCCAAGGCGAGCAGAAACGCCCTCCCGCCCCGCCCGTAATCGGAAGGCGCCACTTCTCCACCCGGCGCCCCCCGCCCCCGGCCCTTGGGCCAGGGAAATAACCCGGGCCCGCCGCCCGCCCCCGTCGCCCGTGCCCCGCCCGCCCGCCGCCCCCGCCGCCCCCCGGTAGCCTTTGGCCGCCGCCTCCAGGCCCCCCCGGTCCGGCCGCCCGCCTTGGTTCCGCCCGCCCGGGCCGAGCCGCCCCCGGCCCCTCCGGCCCGGCCTCCCCCGCCGGCCCGGCCCCCCTCCCCGGCCCCGCCCAGGCCCCGGGCCCCTTCCTCCCGCCCGGCGCAGCAACCGCCCGATCCGATCCGACGGCCCGGCCCGTTGATTCTCCTCCTCTTTTTTTCCACTAAGTTTGATTATTTGTTATTTTGTGCAATTTTCTCATGGGTATCTTTCCAAGTAGATCCATTTGCGCGTATAATATGTCAAAATTGTTCGTCTCGAAAGTAGATCATTTCATCTCATTGCATCATTTTCATTTGAGCTCATCTTGATGCCCGAAATGCTGTTGGAAGAGTGCTATTGATGTTAGTTTCTGATTTTATCAGAACTTGCACTTTTTTATTTTGCCATGATTAATGTGTTCCCCTATGAATTTGAGTCCTACATGTGTTTTGAAATATGCCATCCATCTTTCCAGGGGTGTATGCCATGTATTTTTGTGATCTATGTGGTACTAGCACAAGCATGCAAAGTAGGTGTCCTGATTTGCTGATTTCAGCCCTGTTTTAGCTGATTTTGATGCCATGTTAACTTGATGCTACCGAGAGATCTATGCATATTTTGAGATACTTAAGTAAGGGTGTTTTGTAAAGCATGTCTTTCTCTATCCATCCATGCCCTTGTTTGCAATTATGGGATGCCATAGCTGAGTCAATCGAGCTCTACTTTTGCTATCAAATGTTTCCTGGCAGATTGTATACATGTTATTCAATTTTGCCTAGCTTGTTGTGGTTGTCCCATATAGGCTATGTTATTTTCTTGCCATGTATGTCTTCTATGTCATGTCTTCTTGATGTATGTATGCTTATTTTTCATTTAAGGCTCTGTAGTGAGTGCATTGAGCTTGTAAACATGCCTTCTCGTTATCAGTTTTGACATGCCATGTTGCTGAATCTGTTAGCAGACTTTCAATATTGACATGGATGTTACTATATTTTCTAGTCCTTTTTGGCTTATGGTCAGTAAGGGACTTTTGCTATGCTTTGAGTAGATTCATGCCATGCCATGTTTTCTATTTTAAGGTCCTGTAGCATGTAGTTTTGCTGCTCTGAACATTGCAACCTGATGCTGTTTTGCCATGTCCAGCCTGTTACTTTGTGCACTTTTGCCATGCTTGTTTGAACCTGTTATGATGTGAACTAGCCGTAGCTCAGTGCTCATCTTTTGTCGACATCATGTTTAGATCACTGCCATGTGCTTTGTTGATACGTTTGGGTGCAGTAGCAATTAATTGTTGCTTGCTAAGTGGCATCATGCTGTTAATGGCAGATTCGCCATTCTTGTTTTGCTTGCCATTTGCAAACCGTGCATCCGTTCCGGTGATCTTTATATCGATTTCAACGAAATCATCTCATCTTTCAGTGGCATACTTGGTTTGCCAAGTTAATGCCTGGTTCATCATTTTCTTTCCGGTGCACATCGCATTGCATATTGCACTCGCATATCATGTCATGTTTTGCATCATGTTGATTGTGCATTAACCGTGATTTATTGTGGTTCCTTTGTTTGTGTTGTTGCTTTGGGTAGAGTCGGAGGCAGTGCGTGAGCGAGGAACCTGTTGAGAAGCTTTAGGATCAAGCTTTCGACAACTCCGAGAACATTCGAGAAGATGACCATACCCTCGAAATCACTTCTATCTTTGCTATGCTAGTTGCTCGCTCTTTTGCTATGCCTATGCTGCGATGCCTACCACTTGCTATATCATGCCACCCATATTGCCATGTCAGCCCTAACCATCCTTTTCCTAGCAAACGTTGATTGGCTATGTTCTGCTTTGCTCAGCCCTCTTATAAGCGTTGCTAGTTGCGGTGAATGAAGTTTGTTCCTTGTTGGAACATGGAGATGTTGTTCCTCTTTGGAACATGTTTACTGGGGTTATCACAATATTTATCTGCTATAATTAATACATCTATATACTTGGTAAAGGGTGGAAGGCTCGGCCTTATGCACGTGTTTTGTTCCTCTTGCCACCCTAGTTTCCGTCATACGGTGTTATGTTCCTTGATTTGCGTTCCTTACGGTTGGGTGATTTATGGGACCCCCTTGACGATTCGCTTTGAATAAGACTCGTCCGGCAAGGCCCAACATTGGTTTTACCATTTGCCACCTAAGCCTTTTCCCTCGGGTTTCGCGAGCCGAGGTCATCTTTATTTAACCCCGGGCGTTCTCCTTGATTGCTGGCCCAACTTGGCGATGTCCGGCGCCCTTAGGCAACGGGTTTATGCCAACCCGGCGTCTGGCTCATCCGGTGTGCCACGAGCGAGATATGTGCAGCTCCTATCGGGTTGTCGGCTGTCAGGCTTCTTTGGTCTTGTTTTATTCTGTCGAAATGTCTTGTAGTCGGATTCGAGATTGATCGGGTCTTCGGTAGAAGAATATCCCGTTGACCGTGAGAGCTTATCATGGGCTAAGTTGGGACACCCTGCAGGGTAATATCTTTCGAAGCCGTGCCCGTGTTATAGGCGAGATGGGAATTTGTTAATGTCGGTTATAGAAAACCCAAAGTTGACCTCAATTAAAATACACATCAACGGCGTGTACGTGATGGTCTCTTCTCGGGGTCAGGAAGTGAACGATGTTGGAGTTATGTCGGCGTAAGTAGTTGGGATCACTTCTTGATCGCTATTAGCTTCACGACCGTGCTTTGCTTCTCTTCTCGCTCTCTTTTGCGATGTAGCCACCATATCGCTAATAAACTTCTGCAGCTCCACTTTACTACCTTGTCCTTCCTATAAGCTTAAATAGTCTTGATCTCGGGTGTGAGATTGCTGAGTCCCGTGACTCGGATACTTCAAACACGATTGCGAGGTTCGATGAGGCGGTCGGTGATTCAGACGAGCTCAAGTGGGAGTTCGGCGAGGCGTGGTCGTTACTATGTCGTTTCGATGATCGTAGTGGTGCCCGGTTGGGGCGATTCGGGATCATGTAGCATTTGGGGTATCTTCTTTTATTTTGGTTCCGTGGTCGGACCTTGAGTGTACTACTGAATGATGGATGTTTATTTATGTATTGTGTGAAGTGGCATTGTAAGCCAACTAGGTACCTTTTCCTTAATTATTACATGGGTTGTGTGAAGATTACCTCACTTGCGACATTGCTTTCAATGCGGTTATGCCTCTAAGTCGTGCCTCGACGGGGAGATATAAGCCCCGGGTTACTTTTTCCCTAAAGTGAGCGTCAAGTGGCGGGGTTTATGTGGTCGATAGAACTTGAGGTATTTGTTCTACCTTTAGCTCCTCGTTGGGTTCGACAATCTTATTTATCGAAGAACGAATGATCCCCTATCTTTGGGTTATCAAGGCCAATTGAAGAAGGTTCACTCTTCTCCTCGATGGTGGCCTTCCTTTCCCCCCACCTTGCCTCCACGACCACGGTGAAGGCCTGGAAAGGGCATCATCGGCAACAAAGCGTCTTTGGAGGCGATCTTGTTGCAAATGTTACTCGGGCGGCTAGCTCTATGCCCATGGGCTGGAACATCTGGGCCTTCGTCTCTGCCCGGGGCTTGGATGCCTTGTGGCTTTCTCCATGAGGTAGTAATGCCTTCCACCTACTTGTAGAGGAAGGATATCTCAACCCGCCGCACCGGCGTCCATCCGGCTCTCCATGCTGCTCCGTGGCTAGCTTCTCCGGGCCGTCGGCCTCGCCTTTCTTCGCCGTGCGCGTGCGGTGAGCATCCTCAAGCTCCCTTGGTGGTATTTTAAAACCCAATGGAGCCCAACCTTCTCGTCGGCCTCTCGGATCATTGCCTCCGGGGCGGGCTCCGGGGCCCGCCAGCGCTCCATCACCTCGGCTACTTATGCCCCGGTTCGATCGCCCGGTGTACCGATTATTCGGTCTTTGCCATGTCATTTGCTTGCGTGTTTCATTTGCCATGTCATCATCTGCATTTTTATCATGCCATCATGTGCATTTCATTTTGCATCGTGTTAGTCTCATGCATCGAGCATTTTCCCGTTGTCCGTTTTGCAATCCGCCACTTCTATTCTCCGGCGCTCCCCTTCGTCTTCTGTTGCGGGTGTTAAACTTTCTCGGAATGGCCCGAGGTTTGTCAAGGGCCTTGGTATAGCACCTGCCCTTTGTCAAGTTCGTGCCACGGAGGTTGTTTGGTACTCAAGTTAGGGGCGAAAAACCCTCTTTGTTTGCAGCCCAACACCTTCAAAGTGGCCCAAAACCCAGCAAACTCCCCTCCATGCTCTTCGTTCGATCCTCGCATGGCGAAACGCCCTCATTTGGACCTCTAGCTCCCTCTACCTATAAATACCCCCCCCAAAATTTCTAACTCCCCGAAACCCTAGCTTTTCCTCCTCCCCGGGACATGTCCGCGTCCGCGGAATATCCGGCCGCCTCCCGGCAACGGAACGCCATGTGCCTCTCCACCGCCCGCCGCCGCCCGGCCGCTCCGGCCCGGCCACCCGCCGCCGCCTCCTCCGGCGCCAGCCGCCTGCGCCGCCCTTGGCCCCCTCCGGCCCGGCGGCTTCGCCGAACCCGCCAGCGCCGCCGCCGAAACTCCTCGGCCCTCCTCCGCCGCCCCAGGCCCGCCCTCGCCTCCCTGCTAGGCCCCGCCGCCCTCGGCCCCGCCGTCCCAGCCCCGCCCCGCCCGCCGGTTCCCGCCCCCTCGCCCGCCAGCCGGGCCCCCCGGATCGGCCGGATCGGATCGGGGCGCGGATCCGCGCCCCGGCTCCTCGCTCCGCGGACCTCCTCCCCGCCCGGAGTGGCCCTGTCGCCGTTGCCCGGCGACCCCGCCCCTCGGCCATCCTCGTTCCGTGCAACGAGGCTGCTTCCCCGACCGGTTTTCCTCTAAGTCATTTTTACTCATTATTTTATTGCCATATTCATCATGTCCTTTGCATCCGTAGCTCCGTTTAAATCGTGTAATATGTCAAATTGTTAGTCTCGGGTACATCATTCATCTTATTGCATCATTTTTGGAGCTCATCTTGATGCCGAAAGGCTGTTAGAAGTGGGCTATGTGATGTTAGTTTGTTCTTATCAAAACATGCACTTTTGTCATTTTTGCCATGATTGATGTGTGCACCCTATGGACTTGAGTCCTACATGTGTTTTGTAATATGCCATGCCATCTTTCCGGGGTGTATGCCATGTATTTTTGATCAATGTGGTGACTAGCACAAGCTTGCAAACTAGGCTTCATGATGTTGCTGATTTCACCATTCTTTTTATTTTCATGCCATTTAACTTGATCTAGAGAGATCCATGCTTATTTTGAGATACTTATAGGATGTTTTGTTATACATGACTTGCTCTATCCATCCATGCCCTTGTTTGCAATTATGGAGTGCCATAGCTTGAGTCAATCAGCTCTACTTTTGCTATAAAATGTTTCTGGATTGTTTAATGTTATTCAATTTGGCCAAGGTTGTTGTAGTTGATCCGTGTATGCTATGATGTTGTTCTTGCCATGTATAGCTTTTGCATGTCTTCTTTGGAGTTGCCTTGCCATGCCATGTATTGTCTGTGGTGAGTGGTTCAAGCTCACCAACATCCCTCTGTTATCTGTTTTCCATGCTCCGGTTTTTCACTAAGTTGAATCTTTTATGTTTTGCTATGTTCACTTTGCAATTTTTTGATCCTTTTGGCTTATGGTGTAAGGGACTTTTGTTCTATGCATTTAGTAGATTCATGCCATGCCTTTGTTTGCCATGATAAGTTCCTGTAACATGTTGTTTGATAGCTCTAAACATTGCAACTTTGTTTATTTACGCTAAAATCTGGCTTTTTATTTCAATCTTGCCATGTCATTTGAGCATGTTCTAGTGATTTCGGAGATAGCTCGTGTTCATGTTTTGTAATGCTTTACCTGTACATCATGCCCATGCCTTTTGTTATTACGTTGAGATCTGTAGCATGATGTTTTGATGTTTGCAATATGCCTATTCTTTTTGGAAGATTGTTGTCATATCTTGTATAGTGTATGTGTTTGAACCGTTGCTCCGTTTTAGGTGCTCTATATGAAACTTGCTTGATTTTGCATGTAGCTTCATATTATCATGTTGCATCCTTGTTTTGAGGTGTTTGCTTGATGTTTGTATGCATTTTGCATCAATGCCATGTTTATCTTGTTTTGCTCATATCTTCTGGCAGCTCGAATCTAATGAACTTTATATGTAACTTGACTAGAATTTCGTGTAGATCATCGTGGTGCATCTTAACTTGCTGTTAACAACTTGAACATAAGGTTTATTCAGATCTGGACCAATTTCGAAATTTGCATATGAGGACTTACGGGGTTTTATATGTTGTTCGGCCTCATTTAAACTTGCCTTGATGTGTTGCTCTTGTTTCATCATCTCTTGCCATGAGTAGCTTCATGTAGCTTTGTCATGCATCATGCTTGTTGTGCATCATGCCTTGTTCATGTGTGGGTGTTTACCATGTGGTGTGCCTTCTTGTTAGTTCTGTTTCATTGCGATCGTGAGGATTGTTCGTCTCCTTGGTTAGTCTTGGGCTTCATCTTCTTCATGGACTCGTTCTTCTTCCTAGGGATTTCAGGCAAGATGACCGCCCGGATCTCCACTATCATTGCTATGCTAGTTGCTTCGTTCTTTGCTATCTCCTCCTATCACTTTGCTCAAGCCTCCCAAATTATGAACCTCTAACCTTTGACACCTTTCCTAACAAACCGTTGTTTGGCTATGTTCGCTTTGCTCAGCCCTCTTATAAGCGTTGTTAGTTGCGGTGAAGATGAAGTTTGTTCCTTGTTGGAACATGGAGCGTTGTTCCTTGTTGGAACATGTTTACTTGTTGGGATATCACAATATATCTTATTTAATTAATGCATCTATATACTTGGTAAAGGGTGGAAGGCCGGCCTTATGCGGTGTTTTGTTCCACTCTTGCGCCTAGTTTCCGTCATATCGGTATTATGTTCCCGTTTTGCGTCCCTAACGGTTGGGTGATTTATGGGACCCCTTGAGGTTCCTTTGAATAAGACTCCTCCGAAGGCCCAACATTGGTTTTCCATTTGCCCCCTATGCCCTTTTTCCCTTGAGTTTGGGCCCAAGGGTCATCTTTATTTAGCCCCGGGCGGTGCTTTCCCAGTGTTGGTCGAACCGAGCAACCCTGAGGGGCCCCGGGAACTCGGTTGGATTTTCCGTAGCTTGCTTATCCGGTGTGCCACGAGGCAGTGCGTCGACTCCTATCGGGTTGTCCCATTTCAGGTGCTTTTGGTCTTGTTTTATTCTTTGTCGAAATGTCTTGTGGCAGGATTCAAGGACTGATCGGGTCTTCCGGGAAGAATATCCCGTTGATCGCGAGCTTATCATGGGCTAAGTTGGGACACCCCAAGGTATAAACTTTGAGGCCGTGCCCGGTTATGTAGATGGGAATTTGTTAATATCCGGTTGTAGTAAACTTGAAAAACTCTTTTAAAACACACCAACTTGGTACTGAGTGTCTCTTTTGGGGTTGATCGAGAGGAGAACACGGTTTGGTTATGTCGACTAAGTAGGAGTTCAGGATCACTTCTTGATCATTACTTGTTGGCCGTTCCTTTGTTTCTCTTCTCGCCTCATTTGCGTATGTTACCACCATATATGGCTCCCTTTGCAACCTCACCACTTTACCCCTTCCTTTCCCATTAAGCTTTGCTAGTCTTGATACCCATGGTAATGGGATTGCTGAGTCCTCGTGGTCGATTACTACACCACCGATTCGGTAATGTTTGCGATGATCTGGGAGTGATGTTTGCTTGTTTGGAGTTCTTCTTACCTTCTTCTTGATCGGGGATAGGTTCGGTCGGCACGGGCTAGAGGGTGGATATTGTTTGAGTTTTTTATGTTCCATCCGTAGTCGGATGTTGATCTCTTTATATGATGTTGATGTATTCTTGTGGCATTTGTGCCTTATGTATTATCCCCTCTATTATGTAATGTTGATGTAATAATATCCACCTTGCAAAAGCGTTTTAATATTGGGGTCTATCCTTGGTGGGACCTTGAGTTCCTTTTGGATAGGGTGCATATTAGGCGTGATACTACTCACGCTCGGGCTTTGCTCAGCACCTCGAGCCGCGTGTCCTCAGTGTCGAGCCTCGCTTCGCTAATGGGTGGCCCGCCCGCCAAGCGACAAGCCCGACTTTGTGCACTTGGACTTGTCGCTCAAGGATGGTGTTTGAAGCTTGAAGCTCCTTCTCGCGCCCTCGCGCCTCGCGCCGATCTGTCGGCGTTACGGAATGGGGTCCCTAGACTTGCCTGCGCCCAGTGGCTCCACTATGCCTGAGTCGACCCATCTTCATCGAAAACCTCAAGACCCTCGCGAGGGGCCAAGCCTCATGGCAGGCGACCTAAGACCTCCTCGGGGCAGCATCACTAGGCTGGCTCATGAAGAGAGAGATCAAGGCGAGGGCACCTCGTGAGGTTTCCGTGATGTGAGACATGACGACCAAGGCAGGAGGCGCCCGTGCCGATGCAGTTGCCTCTTTGGTGCTAAAGGGGCAGGTCTTGAGCGAGTCGAGGCATCATGCAAGGTTTCCATATCGGTTAGCAGAGACCAAGCCCGGCAAGGCGGCGGGGCGGAGGTCATCGCGGAGCCAGCGTCATCACCACGAGCCTTTGGCGGGCGAGAACCACCTTTTGTCGGGATAGCTTGTACTAGCTGTCCCCCTTCAAATTAGCCATTGTGGGATCCCTTCCGCCTAAACATTTGGGAAGAGGACCGGGGCCTCTATAATAGGACTAGCCACCACCATAGGAGGCAACTCATCTTGGGCGGATCATTGGATCATCCCCAACCACACAGCTCACGAGCTCAAGGACGAGGAGTCGGATTAGGGGTGTCGGATTCGGACTACCATCATCGGCGGACTATCATCGGCGAACTATCATCATCGACCGAACTCCAAGACTATGAAGATAGAAGATTGAAGACTTCACCCCATGTCGTATGGGACTTTCCTTGGCGTGGAAGGCAAGCTTGGCGATCGGATATGTAGATCTCCTACCATTGTAACCGACTCTGTAACCTAGCCCTCTCGGTGTCTATATAAACGGATGGCTTTAGTCCGTGGGACTACAATCACAACAACCCTTACAATCATACCATAGGCTAGCTTCTAGGGTTTAGCCTCCTTGATCTGTGGTAGATCCACTCTTGTAAACATCCACAATATCAATATCAATCAAGCGGGGCGTGGGTTTACCTCCATCAGAGGGCCCGAACCGAGGGTAAACATCGTGTCCTTGTCTCCTTACCATCCGCCTAGACGCAGTTCGGGACCCCCTACCGAGATCCGCGTTTGACACCGACATTGGTGCTTTCATTGAGAGTTCCTGCGTGCGGCACCGATAGGAAGGATGTCTCCTCCGTCTTCAGGGCGGTATTTTATAAAGGCCTTGGCGCCGACCAAACTATCCGGCTAGGTGGTTTTCTCATGACCTTTGTCCGGCCATCGCTCGACAATGACCTCCCAAGTCATCAAAAGCAATCTTCACGTCAGCTCGGAATTCGCCGGCTGGATCAATAGAGCTCTCGTCAAGTAGCGAGCTCTTGGATCGCATCGCCGCCACAGGAGTCGCTCTGACTACGATCAGATTGGGCTTAAAACCGATCTGAGAGATTAACTCTCGGTCACCCTGCGTTGCGGTGGTAGAGAGCAATGCGATGGCCTTCTCTGTTGAAAACTAGTCATGTCCGGATCCCGAACCCCCATGCGGTTCCAGCGGAGGGCGGGCTTCGATCAAACTGAACTTAAAGTGCGCATCGGACCGGACTCGTTGGACAATGTCCAAATCCAAGCTTCAAATTGGAAACTCTGGCCTTGAGCCTTGAGATGGGTAGGGTTCGGACTTAGTTCCACCCACCCGCCCGGACATCTGTGATCTAACTCTAATTCGGCAAGAGCCCCGCGGCATACATCACTCTTGGGCGATTCCTCCAGTTATGGGCAGGATAAAGGACTACGAGAGGAAA
>JAHIAM010013085.1:0-16395 GCA_021605205.1 Aegilops longissima
AGATGAGCGAGATTGCAAACAATCCGTTAGAAAAGAGGAACAAGGAACATTACGATAACTTGAAGGTTGAAAAGGCATGAATCAAGAGTTTAATGGACAAGATAGAATTCGAAACCACTCCGGTTGAAACGAGACACGACTGAACAAGAATGATATAATTTTGGCAGCACTCCGATTGTAAATGGAAGGAATTGAACAAGAACTTGAGAAGCTGGGATGATACTTGATGAAATCAACAACATACTGCCTCCGGAACTATTGAAAAAAACACAAGGGTAAGAAAGATTTCAGACAGCTCTCCGGTTGAGGAAGGAGGCAAAACTTGATAAGATGAGGGAACTCGAATGAAAACATGACACTCCAGTTAAATGGATAAGCACGAAAAGAACTTGATCTTGGCAAAACGAGATGATGGGTGAAAATAGCAACATCATAATGCCTCCGGAAGAAAAATTGAAGATAGGTCATTGGAATAAAGGAATGGAGAAGAAAATGCCAACTTATGCAACAAATGAACTTGGAAAAGCACCCTTGCAAAGAAGAATTGAACGAAGTTGTTGGAAAACCAACAACGAAATGATTAAGCTTGTAGTGGGCTTATGGAAACATCTCCACATTATGAGGTGAGCTTACGCCACCATGAAACAAGCGATTGGATTGATATCAACAAGGAGGCGAAACTTATTTCACGGGAGGACAAATGAAGAACTTGGGTCATTAATAAGCACCATAAATAGCAACAATCCTTAGGGAAAGCTTTAGGTGAAAAATAGCCCAAGATAAGTCCAATGAAGAGATTGATGGATTGAAAAGATCTCTTGAGCGAGAGAAAATGATGGATTTAAAATACCTCATTCTTGACAACATGTGAATCATGAAACACGAAGGGAAATTGCCAAGAGTGACATACCACCATCTCAAGAGATAAGGTAGAAAGAATTGCACTTCGGAATGCAAGAAGAAGAATACTTGAACTCCTCAAAACAAAACATGTGTTGAGCACCATGTTCAATTTTGAGTATAGCTTGACGGATCATAACTCCGAGAAAATCTTGATGAACAATTGAAGAATGAAAAGAATCCTTGACGAACCACCATGTAGAACCTCCATGAAGAACTCCGGTAAACAAAAGGATGATAAAAAGGAAGAGAAGTTGACAACACAAGGTGAAGTCTTGCAGTGATAAGATAAAGCTTGGTGATGATGAGAGCTTGGAACTCCAGGAAAAGAAAAGATGAACAACTGAAATCAAGAATTTTGATGAACCTCCGGAATAAGGAATTGAACTTACTCGATGGAACAAGAATAAGAATTACATTATGCTGATCCTTCCCCAATTAAATTGATGACAAGCAATGGATTTGGCATACTACTTATTCTCGTAGAAAGGATTAAGATAGATATGGCGCGAACTTGGGAAGGTCTTGATGGAACCACTCGTGGGATTTGGGAAGAACGAATGAATCTATATGATAACGAAGGAAGAGAACCCTTGAACAAACCACCATAATAATTAAGAATGAACGTAGCAAAGGCACAATTCACGGGGAGGAATTGTAAAACGAATAAAGATGCTTGACAAAATTTAGATACATTAGAACGAAGAGATCATGAACTGATTAGAGGATATTTCGACGATGCACCGGTGAGATTTGGAAAAACCAGAGTTGAGCGCTTGAATGAATGATTACGAGATGATGGGCTCGAAGAATCAAACTGAAAAGACTCTGAAATGCTCCGGGTGGGTTAAAAGAATTCTCACAATCAAAACAATTATGAGGATGGCACGAAGCTAGAACCATGAATCTTGAAGAGAAAGAAGCGAGATTTAAGAGACACTCTTCTTGGTCTTCAAAATTCAAGAATGACGACGAGAACATCACCATGAATTATTGAAGCACTCGGAATGAAAATTAGAAAGGTTGAACCAACAATGAAAATAATTTGAAAGATCTTGGAGAAAGACATTTGGTGATGATAACTCATTCTTCGTCAAACTTTGCAAAGAATTTGAGAATAACTCGGAAAAATAAAAGAGTCGGGTAAGATCACGGAAAAAGACCTGTGGGTTAGGGCCCACTCAAAAGAACCACCGTTGAACAATTTCTTGAAATAGATATTTCACCGGTAGAATTTAAATGGCTTGAATGAGATAGCATCCTCAAAAGAACTTGAGTGAATTGAGAATGGAAACTAGAATCTTCTGAGATATCTTCAACACTCCGGAACAATTGAATAGCGAAGTGGATGATTAAGAGATGCACCGACATGAAAGCATTTGAAATGATGACAAGAATCGATCAACACTGAAAACTTGACTTACATCCACCGGAGAAGAAAATTAGAATGGAACAATGATAAGGTTAAAGCTTCCTTAGCGTCTTCATGAGAAATCACCGGATAAAACATTAAAGGAAAAGAATGAAGAAACTTCACTCAATAAAATGGATACTTGATTAAGAAATCTGAGTCCTTGAAGAAAAAGGGGTGGGAGGGCGGGAAATCAAAACAACTTGGGTCGGATGAAACGAACACCGTTCAGAAAAAACTCAGAATTGATCTTGCGAATGTTGGAATGATCGGATCCACTTGAAGAGAAGCACGCCGGTTGAGAAAAGAATTGACATGACAAGCTCAGTGATCAAGAAGGATTAGTATTCACATAGAAATATGAGAACACCAATTAGGAAAGGTATGGGATCAACACTTGACATTGAAGCAACTCGAATACCACAAAAACAAAACAAAAACAAAGTTGGCTTCAAGAATGAGCGGAACAAACACATGATAGAATTTACGCCCAAAGTGTTAGTGGTGGGGCCCACGGACCTGACGTATAGCGGGCGTCACGAATGACAAACAAGGCGTCCCGAATCAGCATAGCCAAGGATTCTTTAAGGCGTCTCGCGACCACTTTGTAAATCGACCGTGAATGGGCGGACCACTAAACTTTGAACCCCAATCTCCAATCATACATCATCGGAAAGATATCACTGTAAGCTACTAGAATTCCCACCTATAAACTCCGAAACTTTCTGGTTATGCAATCTGGTGTTGGGGATCTGGGGACACAAAATATATCACCCAAACTAACAATACCTAGATCCATTTGTATCCATCCGTCAACACATAACCAAGAAAACTCCGAAATCGTGTACCTCGACCTTGAAAAACATCCGTTATACAAGTCATGGCAATACTCCCTTTTCGCCACGATCTTTGGGCTATCAGGGTTATCTCACCAACAACTGCACAAAAGAGATTTGATGTCGGCAAAACTCGGGTATTCGAGCTGCAGCGATAAAATTGTGGCGACAACACCTCGGAGCTCAACTCCCGGGACACTGCCACAACCCCTAAATGTCGGGAGGCACCAAGAACAATGTTCTCGTCACAAAACCATCGGACGATTCCAAGATACCCGTGATCCTAAAAAAAATTTGGTGAAATTTGAGAAGAGAAGAGTCAAAACTCTCGTCGGGATACCTCACCGAGGCGGCGAAGGGGGTGGGGAGTAAAAGAATCCTACTCTCCGATATATATAATCCTAAGACTCAAAACATTTTCCATTCTAGACTCAACAACGTCGATAAACAATCAAGTAGGGGCTCCTAAGTGGGGAAGGCTCGATTACCAACTTGAAGCGCCCTCGATGCGGCTATATCTCCCGTGTGAAGCACGACTTAGAGGCATAACCGCATTGAAAGCAATGTCATAAGTGAGGTAATCTTCACACAACCCATGTAATACATAAGGGAAAAGAGATACATAGTTGGCTTACAATCGCCACTTCACACAATACATGAGTAAAACATTACATCATACGAGATACAATCAAGGTCCGACTACGGAACCAAAATAAAAAAGACTACCCCAAATGCTACAGGATCCCGATCGTCCCAAGCTGAGCTCCACTCTTGATCAACTGAAGCGAAACAACACAAAGAACAAGATCTTCATCGAGCTCCTACATGAGCTCGGGTGCATCACTGCGGTTTCATCGGCACCTGCAAACTAGTTTTGGAAGTATCTGTGAGTCACGGGGACTCAGCAATCTCACACCATGAGATCAAGACTATTTAAGCTTAAAGGTAGGGCAGGGTAGTGAGGTGGAGCTGCAGCAAGCGACTAGCATATATGGTGGCTAACATACGCAAAGAGAAGCGAGAAGAGGAGGCAAAGCACGGTCGAACAACTATGATCAAGAAGTGATCCTGAAACTACTTCGTCAAGCATAACTCCAACACCGTGTTCACTTCCGGACTCCATGAGAAGAGACCATCACAGTTACACCTTGATTGATGTATTTTAATTAAGATCAACCGGGTTTCTACAACGGACATTAACAAATTCCCATCGCCACATAACGCATGGCACGGCTTTGAAAGTTCAAACCTGCGGGGTGTCCCAACAAGCCCATGATAAGCTCTCGCGATCAACGAAGAATAGACCTTCTCCGGGAAGACCGATCAGTCTCGGAATCCGGCTACAAGACATTTCACAGCAATAAAACAAGTCCAGCAAGACCTCCGGCGTCCGACACCACGATAGTAGCAGCGTATCTCGTCTCGAGCCACGACCGGATAAGCTAAGCGTCTGGTACCGGCGTAACCCAAGTTGCCAAGGATGGTCCCATACGGTGCTCTAGTTTGGACCAACGCTTAGACAAGCACGGCCGGGGGTAAAATAAAGATGACCCTCGGGATCGCGACTCCCAAGGAAAAAAGGCTAGGTGAGGCAAATGTAAAACCAATGTTGGGCCTTCTTGGAAAAGTCTTATTCAAAGCGAACTGTCAAGGGGTCCCATAAATCACCCGACAGCGTTAGGGGCGCAAAATCCGGGAACAGAACACCGATATGGCGGAAACTAGAGGCGGCAAGAGTGGAACAAAACACCGGGCATAAGGCCGAGCCTTCCACCCTTTACCAAGTATATAGATGCATTAATTAAATAAGATATATTGTGATATCCCAACAAGTAAACATGTTCCAACAAGGAACAACATCTCCATGTTCAACAAGGAACAAACTTCATCTTCTGCAACTAACAACGCTATAAGAGGGGCTGAGCAAAGCGGTAACATAGCCAAACAACGGTTTGCTAGGAAAGGATGGTTAGAGGTTTGACATGGCAATGTGGGTGGCATGATATAGCAAGTGGTAGGCATCGTAGCATAGGCATAGCAAAAAAGCGAGCATCTAGCAAGCAAAGATAGAAGTGATTTCGAGGTATGGTCATCTTGCACGAAATCCATAAGGAAGAAGATCAAGTCCATGAAGAGGACAAGCAGGCGTGGTCGAGCGAATCCTCACAACTCCGGAGCGAACCCGAAGCCAGCGAGAGAAGCAAACCGGAAAGAAGCAAACAACGTAGTAAACACACAATCATAAACATGGCATGATGCACAAACAAATATGATGCATGTCCGGTTTAATGAGGCATGGCATGGCAATATGCACAAACAACACTACAAGTTAAGTGGAGCTCAATATGCAGCGAGTTGCATATTGATGAATTTCTCTAACCTTATTTAGTTCTCTCTCGGTTAGGTACTCAACAATATTAAATGTTGTTAAACATGGCAAGAGGTGGAGCATAAATAAACTAACTATTTAGGCAAGTTTAAATGAGGCCGGAAATAAGAAACAACAATTCCGGAAAATCCCCATGAGCAATATTTTAGATTCGGTACTGTTCTGCCCTAAACACAATTTTAGAGTTGTTAAACAGCAACATAAAGTGGACCATGTTAATCTAGGCATTTTTCCACCCCATTTACATATAAAGAACATTTAATTCCGAGTTACGGTTATTTAGTTATGAATTAAATCATTTTAGCATGGCATATTAGCAAATTAAAGCAAACATCAATTTAAACATTATTAACATAGATGAAAGTGGCATATTATTAATCTACACAATATTCTGAGCATTTTACATATATAAATTATTTTAATCCGATGCACGGTTGATGAGTTATTAAATGCATGAAGCTTAGGGGGTTTTTCTGCAAAATCTGAAATGCACTGGATAAAGATAAATCGCAGATCTGGGAAAAAAACTACACAGGCCGAATCTGTCTAGCCCAAATAGTGCACAGGGGAGGGGAAGGGGTCTGCTCACCCTGGGCCAAGGCCCGGCTCGGAGGTGAGGCCATTGGGGGGGTTGAGGAGGCGCGCTGGGCCTCACCTATGGGCTTCGGCCCGCTTCGGTGGAGCAGGAGGCTGGAGTCGGCGTGGCTGGATGCGGCCAGGCCGAAGCAGAGGAGCGGCTGTGCCTCGGGGAGGCCGGCGCGCTGGGCCGGGGCGCTGGGGCCCACGCGCAAGGGGCGCGGCAGCCCACGAATGGCGCTGTCGTCGTCTCCTCGTGCTCCCGCACGAACAGAGCCATGGCAAGGCGGCGGCGGCGGGCGTCGGGAGGCGGAGGAGGCCGGGAGGGGCGGAGCAGCGGATCCGGACGGCGACTCGCCGGATCCGGCGGGAGGAAGTCGGAGGCTCGGCGACGGGATCCAGCGGCGAGCTCGAAACTCCGGCGGTGGCGGCAACCTGCGAGAGAGAGAGGCAGGGACCGTGAGGAGAGAGAGGAAAAAGGAAGGAGAGAGAGGCGGCGGGACACTGGGCGGAGGTGGTCGGCTGGCGAAGCCAGGCGGGGTTCAGTGGGTGGCCGTATGAGGCAGCGGCAAAGGCGGGACGCGCTGGTCGTGCGGGCTGGTGAGCAGGAGGAGGTGCAGGCGCCGCAGGCGTGGCGATCACGAGCTTGCTTGGGGCCCAGATCGGCCCGAGGCGGGCCTGGATGGGCTCAGCGGGCCCTGGGAGGAGGAGGAGGCAGAGGCGACGTGGGCGCCTTCCATTGGGTGAGAGAGGCTGTGGTGTGGTGGCCATCGGGAGCGCCAAGTGGCGCCGGGAGGCTGGTCGGCGCGGAGAAAGCGAGGAGAAGGTGGCAGGTGGTGGAGGCTGGTTGGGGTAGTGGAATTTGAGGAGGAGGGTAGGTAGCTGCCCAAAATGGAAGGGAGGGGTTTAAATAGGAAGAGGGCTAGGGTTTGGTGCAGGGGGTTTTGGGGTTTGAGACCTCCGATCGCGATCCGACGATCAGGAAAAGAGGGGGTTTAGGTGAGCTGCGGGTGGGCTGTGGAGAGAGGTGCGGACTGATAGGAGAGAGAGAGAAATGCAGCCTGCGATTTGGAGACGAAACATCCGGCGAAAATACCGGCTAAAACCGGTTACATATATAGCGGTTGGGCGATCAAGCGAACTCGAATGCGATGAAACTTGACCGGCGGCCTGCCTACACTATAATAAGACCGCATGACAAGTTGCAACCCATTCCGAGAACATTTTTATGCCACTTATAAAATAATATTTCGGAGGTGCCGCGGGCGCGTGCGAGTGTATCCGGACTCGGAACGGACAACGGAGAGAACCGGCGGAACCCGAACGGATGCAAGTTTTGAAAAACATGCGGATGAAATGCAGATGATGACATGAGACGAGATGCATAACAAAAACAAAAGCAAAACAACAGACAAAACCCAACCACGAAGGAAATAATAAATCACATCTCCGGAAAGGGCAAGAGTCGGAGTTACGAATATGGAAAGTTGTATCCGGGGTGTTACATCAGCCCTCAACTCTTACTGGATCACGCACAGTTAACCTCACAAGTTACTGTCCAGAAACTTACCAGGAAGTAAACCACGCACACACAGCTCCTGGGTTCAATTTCAAAGTGTTGGAACCACTCAAACCACCAAGGACTACACGCCAGACATAAAGTTTAAGCTTAGCGCGGCCTGATGTCATAGTTCACGCGGTGACCGCGTTCGTCCAGGCGTGCTGGCATGCAGCCGACGCGTTCTGCGACGCGCCTAAGCCGTTGTTGAATTCGTGCTCGCTTCCCCGACTGCCACACCTTGCCAAACTTCGCCACGATCATCGTCCCGACTCCCTTAACTCCTCCCTGGTGCTTGCCAACGCCGGAGCTCACCGCAGCGAGCACGGGCACGGCACGGCCAAGCGAATAGTGCGCCCGTGCCACTGTGTTCGTCGCCATCCTCGCTCATGTGCTCGTCCCTCCCATAGTGCCCACGTGATCTGCGTCGCCTTCTCCCCCTCTCGCTGACGCCATTCGTCGTCAGGCGCCGTGTCCAGAAGCCCTCCGGCGGAGCCTGATCCCCTCTCCTTGCTCGCCTCTAAATACAGCCACCCCCAGCCTCCTCGAGCATCACCACCCACTCCCTCAACCTCCACAAGCTCGTAGTTAAGCCGCAGCCCGGCCGGGCAGGCCTCTGGCCGCTGACCCAACCCGAGCTCACCGGCGATTCCCGGTAGCCCCTCCTCCTCACTCTAGTGCATCCCGAGCCCGATCCACTTCTCAGGCGACTTGCTGGTGGTTCACTGGTGCCGTCCGACCCCGTTTGAGCCCCCGGTGCAGCCCCACGTCACCGTCGTCTCCAACTCCGGCGACCTCTACTTCCTACCGCCGCTGGAGAGGCTAGTACCGACCCCATATGACCACCCCTAGCCAAACTATGGGTACGGGCAGGTGCGCCTCGACCCCCTCTCTCTTTCTATCCCTCTGGATCTGGCCGCCGACCTCTCCTCGCCGGAGAAACGTCGGCACATCGTTGCACCGCCTCTGTTTCTCTCCCCATCTCCCTAAACCTGACAGTGGTGGCCCACTGTCAGCCACCCAGCCCCGCGGCCGAAGCGGTACATGTTGGCGTGGCGCTGACGTCGCCCCCGGGTCATTTTATTTAAATTCCAAATTTTACAGAAACTTCAAATGGCCATAACTTTTTAACCACAAGTCAAAATGAGTTGATTCTTTTTGCATTGTGTTTACTGAAAAGATCTAGCAGCACACCAAAAATGGTATTTTTCTCTACTGTCTAGATTTTCTGGTAATTTTCAGAAGTGTTCTGGACACTTTCTTTTTGTCATTTTAATTGTTTTCAGAAGGAGAAGCTTGTCTTGAAGAGACCCAGGAGGAGTGTGAAGCTCCTCTGAACTAAGGCAAGCTACACCAACATTTTCATGGTGTCATTGCAATATTCATGATTTTTCCAACTTGAAAATAAGTTATTTCTTGCATATAATTATTTAATAAATAATGCTTGTGTTAGTTATTTTGTCATGGGTAAAATGCTTAGTTTACAGAAGTGAGTACCTAGACTAGTGTGATCTAGCATGAGTAGTTTGCCTATGTGATTTTGCTATGACTATGGTATGACTAGCATCGGTATTATTTTCTTATGTGAAGGCTTGTTCTTATGGAAATGATAAAACTAAAAATGATGAGTGCTAATAACCAGTGACAAAGAATCAGTAAGGTCTAGTGAATATTTGTGCAAGCAGAAATTTTGATGATGTTGATCTCTTTATTCTAAGTGATATGTGATGCATGTCGTATGGTTGCATGATCATCGCATATGGTGACTCGAGTATTTTTATTTCAAGTTAAACTTGATGTTAATCGAACTTGAACATAAAGTTGATCTTGTCATGGTGCCACTGAATCGAGTTTTTCCCAGTGCAACCACATTTGCCTTTATGGGAAGGCCTTTAGTCGGTCCTTTGTCATGCCTCTGGTCGGTGCCTCCAACGAGGGAAGGTTATGGGCATGTTGTACCCTGGCCCGATAAGCAAACATAACCTTATGTGCCTGTTGTTGTTGAGATGGTACCTTGTCCCCGTTCGGGGCCGTTTGAGTTTTGCCACGACGGTGGCCGTTGATGCCTTTGGTAGGCACGGGGCCACCCATGACTTAGCCCAGTGGGGAGTTAGTCGGAGTGGCCGAGAGAGTGTCATGGCAATGGGGGAGTTCTGTCAGAATGTCGTTGGTCCACCCAAATGGGAGTGCGAGGCCATGGATTCCGTTATGTGGGTACAGTGCGCTACCTCTGCAGAGTGTATTTAATCTATCGATAGCCACGTCCACGATTACAGACACAACTCGTGAATAAGTCACACCATGGATCAATGTTAATAAATAATCGTGCACACTAAGTTATTTGTTTGGCACTGGTTATGTGATGATGAGATCAATGACACTGATGTTGTGGAAACCAACGTGTTCGTTTTGATTGCGATCCGGGAGCGATCACCGTTTGGTTACGAGGTAACCCATTGGTAAGAGAGTCCAAGGGACTCGGTGCACAAGTTTGGTTGCACGGCATGAGTAGTATGCTTTCACCTGCATTTAAATTGATTAAATGTCATGATATTGTTTGCCATTATGTTTATGCTTGTTGCGAGCTTGCAAGTACATTCAATGTACTGACCTGGTGTGTTATGCCAGCTTTCAGGAAAGTCTAACCGGATCGGAATGCTGCCGTATCTAGATCGTGTCCACATTGGTGTCCCTGCGCTACGGAGTCCCGCTTCGTCGTCATTCCGTGCTACCTCTTGAGCACTGCGTTGGTTTTCCCTTGAAGAGGAAAGGGTGATGCAGTAAAGTAGCGTAAGTATTTCCCTCAATTTTTGAGAACCAAGGTATCAATCCAGTAGGAGACCACGCTCGTGTCCCACGCACCTACATAGACAAATAAGAACCTCGAAACCAACGCGATAAAGGGGTTGTCAATCCCTTCACGGCCACTTACGAGAGTGAGATCTGATAGATATGATAAGATAATATTTTTGGTATTTTTATGATAAAGAGAAATAAAGATGCAAAGTAAAATGAACGGCGCCAGAAATAGCTTGTTGTCGGGAGATTAATATGATGGAAAATAGAACCAAGGGCCATAGGTTTCACTAGTGGCTTCTCTCAAGATAGCATAAGTATTATGGTGGGTAAACGAATTACTGTCAAGCAATTGGTAGAATTGAGCATAGTTATGAGAATATCTAGGTATGATCATGTATATAGGCATCACGTCCGTGACAAGTAGACCGAAACGATTCTGCATCTACTACTATTACTCCACACATCGACCGCTATCCAGCATGCATCTAGAGTATTAAGTTCATAAGAACAGAGTAATGCTTTAAGCAAGATGACATGATGTAGAGGGATAAACTCATGCAATATGATATAAACCCCATATTTTTATCCTCGATGGCAACAATACAATATGTGCCTTGCTGCCCTAACATCCTTTGGGAAAGGACACATAAGATTGAACCTAAAGCTAAGCACTTCTCCCATTGCAAGAAAGATCAATCTAGTAGGCCAAACCAAACTGATAATTCGAAGAGACTTTCAAAGATAACCAATCATACATAAAAGAACTCAGAGGAGATTCAAATATTGTTCATAGATAAACTTGATCATAAACCCACAGTTCATCGGATCTCGACAAACACACTGCAAAAGAAGATTACATCGAATAGATCTCCAAGAAGATCAAGGAGAACTTTGTATTGAGATCCAAAGAGAGAGAAGAAGCCATCTAGCTAATAACTATGGACCCGAAGGTCAGAGGTAAACTACTCACACATCATCGGAGAGGCTATGGTGTTGATGTAGAAGCCCTCCGTGATCAATGCCCCCTCTGGCGGAGCGCCGAAAAAGGCCCCAAGATGGGATCTCACGGGTACAGAAGGTTGCGGTGGTGGAAATAAGGTTTTGGCTCCGTATATGATGTTTCCAGGGTATATGGGTATATATAGGAGGAAGAAGTACGTCGGTGGAGCAACGAGGGGCCCACGAGGGTGGAGGGCGTGCCTGGTGGGGGTGGGCGTGCCCCCCTACCTTGTGGCTTCCTCGTCTGTTGCTTGACGTCCACTCCAAGTCCTCTGGATCACGTTTGTTCCGAAAATCACGTTCCCGAAGGTTTCATTCCTTTGGACTCCGTTTGATATTCTTTTTCTGCGAAACACTGAAATAGGCAAAAAAACAGCAATTTGGGCTGGTCCTCCGGTTAATAGGTTAGTCCCAAAAATAACATAAAAGTGTATAATAAAGCCCATTAATCATCCAAAACAGAATATAATATAGCATGGAACAATAAAAAATTATAGATACATTGGAGACGTATCAAGCATCCCCAAGCTTAATTCCTGCTCGTCCTCGAGTAGGTGAATGATAAAAGCAGAATTTTTTATGTGGAATGCTACTTAGCATAATTTTCAATGTAACCCTCTTAATTGTGGTATGAATATTCAGATCTGAAAGATTCAAGATAAAATTTTAATATTGACATAAAAGTAATAATACTTCAAGCATACTAACTAAGCAATTATGTCTTCTCAAAATAACATGGCCAAAGAAAGTTCATCCCTACAAAATCATATAGTTTGGTCATGCTCCATTTTCGTCACACAAGAATGCTCTCATCATGCAAAACCCCGATGACAAGCCAAGCAATTGTTTCATACTTTAGTAATCTCAAACTATTTTCAACTTTCACGCAATACATGAGCGTGAGCCATGGATATAGCACTATGGGTGGAATATAATATAATGATGGGGGTTATGTGGAGAAGACAAAAAAAGGAGAAAGTCTCACATCAACGCGGCTAATCAACGGGCTATGGAGATGCCCATCAATTGATGTTAACGTGAGGAGTAGGGATTTCCATGCAACGGATGCACTAGAGCTATAAATGCATGAAAGCTCAACAAAAGAAACTAAGTGGGTGTGCATCCAACTTGCTTGCTCATGAAGACCTAGGGCATTTGAGGAAGCCCATTGTTGGAATATACAAGCCAAGTTCTATATCGAAAAATTCCCACTAGTATATGAAAGTGACAAAACAAGAGACTCTCTATCATAAGGATCATGGTGCTACTTTGAAGCACAAGTATGGAAAAAGATAGTAGCATTGTCCCTTTTTTTCTTTTTTGGGGCCTTTTTTTTTCTTTTGGCCTTTCTCTTTTTTTGGGGACAATGTTCTATGAATGATGATCATCGCACTTCTATTTATTTACAACTCAATGATTACAACTCGATACTAGAACAAAGTATGACTCTATATGAATGCCTCCGGTGGTGTACCGGGAAGGGCAATGAATAAAGAGTGACACGTATGAAATAATATGCATGGTGGATTTGCCACAAATACAATGTCAACTACATCATCATGCAAGGCAATATGACAATGATGAACGTGTCATGATAAACGGAACGGTGGAAAGTTGCATGTCAATATATCTCGGAACGGCTATGGAGATGCCATAATAGGTAGGTATGGTGGCTGTTTTGAGGAAGATATAAGGAGGCTTATGTGTGATAGAGCGTATCGTATCACGGGGTTTGGATGCACCGGCGAAGTTTGCACCAACTCTCAAGGTGAGAAAGGGCAATGCACGGTACCGAAGAGGCTAGCAATGATGGAAGGGTGAGAGTGCGTATAATCCATGGACTCAACATTAGTCATAAAGAACTCACATACTTATTGCAAAAATCTACAAGTCATCAAAAACCAAGCACTACGCGCATGCTCCTAGGGGGGTAGATTGGTAGGAAAAGACCATCGCTCGTCCCCGACCGCCACTCATAAGGAGGACTATCAAAGAACACCTCATGTTTCAAATTTGTTACACAATGTTTACCATAGGTGCATGCTACGGGATTTGCAAACTTCAACACAAGTATTTCTCAAATTCACAACTACTCAACTAGCACAACTTTAATATCACTAGCTCCATATCTCAAAACAATCATCAAGCATCAAACTTCTCTTAGTATTCAACACACTCATAAGAAAGTTTTTACTAATCTTGAATACCTAGCATATTAGGACTAATTTCACAATTAAAGCAAATTACCATGCTGTATTGTAGGACTCTCAAAATGATTAGGTGAAGCATGAGAGAACAATAATTTCTATAAAACAAATCCACCACCGTGCTCTAAAAGATATAAGTGAAGCACTAGAGCAAAAACTATATAGCTCAAAAGATATAAGTGAAGCACATAGAGTATTCTAATAAATTCCGAATCATGCGTGTCTCTCTCAAAAGGTGTGTACAGCAAGGATTATTTTGGTAAACTAAAAAGCAAAGACTCAAATCATACAAGACGCTCCAAGCAAAACACATATCATGTGGTGAATAAAAATATAGCTCCAAGTAAAGTTACCGATGGACGAAGACGAAAGAGGGGATGCCTTCAGGGCATCCCAAGCTTTGAGTTTTGGTGTCCTTAGATTACCTTGGGGTGCCATGGGCATCCCCAAGCTTAGTCTCTTGCCACTCCTTGTTCCATAATCCATCAAATCTTTACCCAAAACTTGAAAACTTCACAACACAAAACTCAACAGAAAATCTCGTGAGCTCCGTTAGTGAAAGAAAACAAAACACCACTTCAAGGTACTGTATTGAACTCATTCTTTATTTATATTGGTGTTAAACTTACTGTATTACAACTTCTCTATGGTTTATAAACTATTTTACTAGCCATAGATTCATCAAAATAAGCAAACAACACACGAAAAACAGAATCTGTCAAAAACAGAACAGTCTGTAGTAATTTGTAACTAACGCAAACTTATAGAACTCAAAAAATTCTACCAAAATAGGAAGACCTATATAATTTGTTTATTGATCGAATGCAATTGGAATCAGTATTTTATCACGTTCTGGTGATTTTTAACAATTGTTTTCGTTAACATAAAGTTTCTGGAATTTTCAGTAAGATCAAATAACTATCATCCAAGAAGATCCTATAGGTTTAACTTGGCACAAACACTAATTAAAACATAAAAAACAAATCTAACCAGAGTATAGATAAAATATTTATTCCTAAACAGAAGCAAAAAGCAAAAAACCAAAATAAAATTGGGTTTCCTCCCAACAAGCGCTATCGTTTAACGCGCTTAGCAAGGCATAAAAGCAAGGATAGATCTAGGTATTGCCATCTTTGGTAGGCAATCCATAATTGGCTCTCATAATAGATTCATAAGGTAATTTTATTTTCGTCCTAGGGAAGTGTTCCATGCCTTTCCGTAAAGGAAATTGGAATCTAATATTCCCTTCCTTCATATCAATAATTGCACCAATCGTTCTAAGGAAAGGTCTACCAAGAATAATAGGACATGAAGGATTGCAATCTATGTCAAGAACAATATAATCTACGGGCACATAGTTCCTATTTGCAACAATAAGAACATCATTAATTCTTCCCATAGGTTTCTTAATAGTGGAATCTGCAAGGTGCAAGTTTAGAGAACAATCATCAAATTCACGGAAACCTAACAAATCACATAAAGTTTTTGATAATGTGGAAACACTAGCACCCAAATCACACAAAGCATAGCATTCATGATCTTTAATTCTAATTTTAATAGTAGGTTCCCACTCATCATAAAGTTTTCTAGGGATAGAAACTTCCAACTCAAGTTTTTCTTCATAAGATTGCATAAAAGCATCAACGATATGTTTAGTGAAAGCTTTATTTTGGCTAGAAGCACGAGGAGAATTTAGCACGGATTGCAACAAGGAAATACAATCTATCAAAGAGCAATTATCATAATTAAATTCCTTGAAATCCAAAATAGTGGGTTCATTGATATCTAAAGTTTTGACCTCTTTAATTCCACTTTTACCAATTTTTGCATCAAGATCTAAAAACTCCGAATTTTTGGGACGCCTTCTAACTAAAGTTGACTCATCTCTAGTACCATCATTATCAAGATTCATATTTCAAAACAAAGATTTAATAGGAGACACATCAATAACTTTTAGATCTTCATCTTTATTCTCATAAAAATTAAACGAACACGCTTTTACAAAGTAATCTTTCTTAGCATGCATCCTAGCGGTTCTTTCTTTGCACTCATCGATGGAAATTCTCATAGATTTGAGAGACTCATTGATATCATGCTTAGGTGGGATAGATCTAAGTTTCAAAGAATCAACATCAAGAGAAATTCTATCCACGTTCCTAGCCAATTTGTTAACCTTAAGCAATTTTTCTTCAAGCAAAGCGCTGAAATTCGTTTGCGAATTCATAAACTCCTTAACACTAGTCTCAAATTCAGAGGGCATCTTATTAAAATTTACATAAGAATTGTTGTAGGAATTACCATAATTATTAGAGGAATTACAAGGGAACGGCCTAGGATTAAAGTTCCCTCTATACGCGTTGTTACCAAAATTATTCCTACCAACAAAATTCACATCCATAGATTCATTAATATTCTCAATCAAGGTGGACAAGGGCATATCATTAGGATCAGAAGAAACACTCTTATTAGCAAATAATTTCATAAGTTCATCCATATTTCCACTCAAAACATTAATTTCTTCTATCGCATGCACCTTTTTACTAGTAGATCTTTCAGTGTGCCATTGAGAATAATTAACCACAATATTATCTAGGAGTTTAGTAGCTTCTCCTAAAGTGATTTCCATAGAAGTGCCTCCCGCGGCCGAATCTAAAAGATTTCTAGAAGCAAAATTCAATCCGGCATAATTTTTTTGTATAATCATCCACAAATTCAAACCA
>JAHIAM010013086.1:0-10703 GCA_021605205.1 Aegilops longissima
CCATCTCAATGAGGTTCTGTTCTTGCGCTCCACGATGCCATTTTCTTTGAGGTGTGTATGGGCGAGAGAACTCATGAGTGATTCCATGGTATCGGATAAAGATCAAGTCCGGTGTTCTTGAATTGAGTGTTGTTGTCACTTCGATATGCTTGATCTTGGCGCCATAATTGTTCATTGCTCGATTGGCGAAGCGTCTTAAGACATCTTCCACTTGATCTTGTAGAAATTATGTGTACCCATGTGTATCTTGAGTAGTCATCAACAATGGCGAAGCCATAGAGACAAGCAGTTGTTGTGAGGTAGAGTAATGAGTAGGGCCAAACAAATCCATGTGTAACAGCTCGAAGGGTTGAGATGTCGTCATGATTGTCTTGAGGGTGCTTTGCCTAGTCATCTTTCCGACTCAGGAGCACCACACAAGTGATCCTTCTTGAACTTGACACCTTGATGCTTGTGACATGCTTCTTCTTGGCGAGTGTGTGTAAGTTCCTCATGCCGCATGCCCGACCTCCGATGCGAGCCAGCATTCGAAGCTTTGCAAGAAGACATCGACAAGCTGTGGACCTCTTGAGAAATCTACCATGTATAGATCATCTTTCCTATACCCTTCAAAGACTATAGACTTGTCGATTCCATTAGTACAAAGCAGCGATATTTTCGAATATCACAATCATGTTCAAGTCACAAAAGCATTGAGGCGAGACATCAAGTTGAAACCAAGGGATTCAACAAGCATCACTTATCCATGTGTTGATCCTTTGAGATTGCAACTCTACCTAGACCCAATAATACCTTGCTTTTACCGGTGTGACAAATGTGATGTGACTCTTGTCGATGGGCGTAGAGTTGAGTCCATGAGAAGACTTGATCACCGATCATATGATTAGTGCATCCATTGTCCATAATCCATTCGAAGCATGAGGTGTCATACCCTACTGATGCAGTTAGGGGATGGAACTTCACCAAGAGCATTGTGAAGCATAAACATTTACGGCAAGTGGATTATTGAAGCTTAAATCAAGATTAGGACTGATAGGATGAATGGCAAACCATTAGGAACAAAATACATAGTGAGACCATTTGGGCATTTGATCTTGTGCCCTACAAGATATTTTAGGTCTCGACTATAGCATCGGCGCCTTTGATTTTGGTGGAGACCCTTTCCAAAACAGAGTTAATTCTTCTTAACCACCCACATCTTGAGGGTGGCTTAGAAACAATGAGTCTAAGTGCAGCATCTGAGAATTTCAGCTTTGGTGCCCTAGCAAATAGCCTTGCAGGAGATGAATGATACTCGTATGAATAAGCGAAAAAGTTCTTAGTTCTATGAACATAGCGGTTTGAAGACACGCTCATATTCATAAATTTGAGTACGGTTTCCCGCAAAACATTGGCGTTAGGGTGACTCGGTGAGTCCTCTGTCTGTAGAACCTTTGGACCATATGGCGCCTTAGAGTGCAGGGTTTGTCTTCTTCCCGGTGGTGTCATGATGACATTCCTTGGAAGATTCTCAAGACAGCTTTTGGGAACCGGATCTTCTTCATAGGCGGTCCATTCCTGCGATTAGTACCAATATACAGGCAAACACTTCACCATTCTGATTCTTGAACAGCTTATAGTTTGCATCAAAGGATTCATCAATGATAATAGGGTTAGCACGGTAAAGCCAGATAAGGTGGATGGATCCTTTGAAGGTCCCTTTGCAGCAACCCATGTGGTTTTGGGATCTTCTCGGGCTTCGTAGGAACCATCAACATTCATTTCCTCGAACCCAACACCCTCTTTCCTAGGGTTTGGTTCGATATACCTTCTTGAGGACATCATAAAATGTCGATGCCCTTTGAGACTTTTATACATCAAGCAATGTCTTCAACCTAGCATTTTCATCAGCAATAGCGGTGGTATCCTCCATGAGAGGGTTAGTTACCACATTAGTCGTTGAAGACAATGCAATAGTAGCACGTTGAACATTCACAACGAGGTAGCGATATCACGCTCAAGACATTTTAGATATGGTGGTTCAAGTCCATCTGAAGCGGAACTGATCATTGGCTGAAGTACTCATTCTCTTTTTCAAGATCTTCATGAGCCTCTCTCAATTTCTCAAGCTCTTGCTTCCTTTGAAGATAATCATAGGAGAGCTTTTTGTTGGAAATATGCCCTAGAGGCAATAATAAATTAGTTATTATTATATTTCCTTGTTCATGATAATCGTTTATTATCCATGCTATAATTGTATTGACGGAAACTCAGATACATGTGTGGGTATATAGACAACACCATGTCCTAGTAAGCCTCTAGTTGACTAGCTCGTTAATCAATAGATGGTTACGGTTTCTGACCATGGACATTAGATGTCATTGATAGCGGGATCACATCATTAGGAGAATGATGTGATGGACAAGACAATCCTAAGCCTAGCACAAAGATGCGTAGTTAGTATGCTAAAGCTTTTCTAATGTCAAGTATCATTTCCTTAGACCATGAGATTGTGCAACTCCGGATACCGTAGGAATGCTTTGGGTGTACCAAGCGTCCTGGCATGGCTGGGTGGCTATAAAGGTGCACTACAGGTATCTCAAAAGTGTACATTGGGTTGGTACGAATCGAGGCGGGATTTGTCACTCCGTTTGACGGAGAGGTATCTCTGGGCCCACTTTCGGTAGGACATCATCATAATGTGCACAATGTGATCAAGGAGTTGATCACGGGATGATGTGTTCTGGAGCGAGTAAAGAGACTTGCGATAGCGAGATTGAACAAGGTATAGGATACTGAGCGATCGAATCTCGGGCAAGTACAATACCGCTAGACAAAGGGAATTGTATCGGGATCGATTGAGTCCTTGACATCGTGGTTCATCCGATGAGATCATCGTGGAACATGTAGGAGCCAACATGGGTATCCAGATCCGCTGTTGGTTATTGACGGAGAACGTCACGGTCATGTCTACATGTCTCCGAACCGTAGAGGTCTACACATAAGGTTCGATGGCGCTAGGGTTATAAAGGAAGTTTGTATGTGGTTGCGAATGTTGTTGAGTCCGGATGAGATCCGGACGTCACGAGGAGTCGGAATGGTCGGAGGTAAATATTTATATATGGAAAGTTGTTGTTGGGTTAGGAAAAAGTTCGGGTTTTTCGGTATTGTGCCGGAAGCTTCGGAAGGTTCGGAGGATTCGGAGGGTCGGAGGTCGGAAATAGTTCCACCACGTCAATACAGTAGCATGGGCTGTGGGGGCGCCCTAGCCTTAATGGACCAGGGCACCAGCCCCCAAGGCCCATCTGCATGGGAAGGGAAAACCCTTAGGGGAGGGCCTCCACTTGACTTGGGAGGCACTCCTCCCTCCTTGGCCGCCCCTAGATGGGATCTAGGGCTGGCCGCACCCTTGGGGTGGGAAAACCCTAAAGGGGGCAGTCCCCCCTATATATACTTGAGGTTTTGGGGCTGCCATACACACAGAGCCTCTCCTCTCGAGCGCAGCCCTACCTCTCCTCCTCCTCCTCTCCCGTGGTGCTTGGCGAAGCCCTGCTGGATGCCAGCTCCTCCATCACCACCACCCGTTGTGCTGCTGCTGGATGGAGTCTTCCTCAACCTCTCCTCTCTCCTTGCTGGATCAAGGCGTGGGAGGCGTCACCGGGCTGTGCGTGTGTTGAGCAGCGGAGGTGCCGTCCGTTCGGCACTAGGATCTCGGTGATTTGGATCACGCAAGTCGACTCCTTCAACCCCGTTCTCTTGAGCGCTTCCGCTTAGCGATCTACAAGGGTATGTAGATGCACTCTCCTTCCCTCGTTGCTGGTTTCTCCATAGATAGATCTTGGTGACACGTGGGAAAATTTTAAATTTCTGCTCGTTCCCCAACAGATGGCATCATGAGCTAGGTCTATTCGTAGATTCTTTGCAGAGTAGAACACAAAGTAGTTGTGGGCGTTGATGATGTTCAATATGCTTACGTTACTAGTCCAATCTTGTTTGACGGTATTGTGGGATGAAGCGGCCGGACCGACCTTACGTACACTTCGTGAGGCAGGTTCCACCGGTGACATGCACTTGGTGCATAAGGTGGCTAGCGGGTGCAGTCTCTCCACTTTAGTGGAGCGGATTCGATGAAAAGGTCCTTATGAAGGGTAAATAGCAATTGACATATCACGTTGTGGTTTTGCGTGGGTAAGAAGTTCTTGCTAGAAACCCTAGCACGTAAAACATGCAAACAACAATTGAGGGCGTCTAACTTGTTTTTGCAGGGTATGCTATGTGATGTGATATGGCCAAGAAGAATGTGATGAATGATATGTGATGTATGAGATTGATCATGTTCTTGTAATAGGAATCACGACTTGCATGTCGATGAGTATGACAACCGCAGGAGCCATAGGAGTTGTCTTTATTTATTGTATGACCTGCGTGTCATTAAACAACGCCATGTAATTACTTTACTTTATTGCTAACCGTAGCCATAGTAGTTGAAGTAATAGTTGGCTAGACAACTTCATGAAGACACGATGATGGAGATCATGATGATGGAGATCATGGTGTCATGCCGGTGACGATGATGATCATGGAGCCCAAGATGGAGATCAAAGGAGCAAAATGATATTGGCCATATCATGTCACTACAATATAATTGCATGTGATGTTTATTATGTTTATGCATCTTGTTTACTTAGAACGACGGTAGTAAATAAGATGATCCTTACAACAATTTCAAGAAGTGTTCTCCCTAACTATGCACCGCTGCTAAAGTTCATCGCTTCTAAGCACCACGTGATGATCGGTGTGATGGATTCTTACGCTCACATACAACGGGTGTAAGACAGATTTACACACGCTAAACACTTAGGGTTAACTTGACGAGCCTAGCATGTCATGACATAGGCCTCGGAACACGAGACCGAAGGTCGAGCATGAGTCGATAGTAGATACGATCAACATGAAGATGTTCATCGATGATGACTAGTCCGTCTCACGTGATGATCGGACACGCCTAGTTGACTCGGATCATGTAGTCACTTAGATGACTAGAGGGATGTCTATTCGAGTGGGAGTTCATAAGATGAACTTAATTATCCTGAACATAGTCAAAAGATCTTTGCAAATTATGTCGTAAGCTCGCGCTTTAGTTCCACTGCTTAGATATGTTCCTAGAGAAAATATAGTTGAAAGTTGAAAGTAGCGATTATGCGACAGAGAAAGCTTATGTCCTTAATGCACCGCCAGGTCTGAACCCCAAACGCCGCTTGTGGATGTTGCGAACATCGGACATACACGCTTTGATAACTACGTGATAGTTCAGCTTAAATGGTTTAGAGTTGAGGCACCAAAGACGCTTTCAAACATCGCGGACATATGAGATGTTTCGAGGGCTGAAATTGGGATTTCAGTGCTCGTGCTCACGCCAAGAGGTATAAGACCTCCGACGATTTTCTTAGCCTGCAAACTCAGGGAGAAAAGCTCAATCGTTGAGCTTGTGCTCAGATTGTCCGAGTGCAACAATCACTTGAATCGAGGGAGTTGATCTTCCGATGAGATAGTGATGTTTCTCCAAAGTCCTTGCCACCAAGCTGCTAGAGCTTCGTGATGAACTATAACATATCAGGGATAGATATGCTGATCCTTGAGGCATTCACGATGTTTGACACCACGAAAGTAGAAATCAAGAAGGAGCATCAATTGTTGATGGTTGGTGAAACCACTAGTTTCAAGAAGGTCAAGGGCAAGAAGGGATACTTCATGAAACGGCAAATCAGCTGCTGCTCTAGTGAAGAAACCCAAGGTTGAACCCAAACCCGAGACTAAGTGCTTCGAATGAGAGGAACGGAACTAGCGGAACCACCCTAGATACTTGGTAGATGAGAAGGCTGGCAAGGTCGATAGAAGTATATTGATATACATTATGTTAATGTGTACTTTACTAGTACTCCTAGTAGCACCAGGTATTAGATACCGTTCGGTTGCTAAGTGTTAGTAACTCAAATAAAATCTACGAATAAACGGAGACTAGCTAAAGGTGAGTGACGATATGTGTTGGAAGTGTTTCCAAGGTTGATGTGATCAAGCATCGACGCCTCCCTCTACCATCAAGATTAGTATTAAACCTGAATAATTGTCATTTGGTGATTGCGCTGAGCATAGACATGATTGGATTATGTCTATCGCATACGTTATTCATTTAAGGAGAATAATGGTTACTCTATTTATTTGAATAATACCTTCAATGGTCTTGCACCTAAAGGAATGGTTTATTGAATCTCGATCGTAGTGATACTCATTTTCATGCCAAAAGATATAAGATAGTAATAATAGTACCACCTGCTTGTGCATCGCCATTTGAGTCATATTGGTATAGAAGCATGAAGAAGCTCCATATTGATGGATCTTTGACTCACTCGTTTTGAAAAGTTTGAGACATGCTAATCATGTCTATTGGTGTATACGCATGAAGAAACTCCATGCAGATGGATCGCTTGGACTCACTTGATTTTGAATCACTTGAGATATGCAAATCATACCACATGGGCAAGATGACTAAAAGCCTCGGTTTCAGAAGATGGAACAAGATAGCAACTTGTTGGAAGTAACACATTTTGATGTGTGTAGTCCAATGAGTGTTGAGGCATGCAGGAATATCGTTATGTTCTTACTTCACGATGATTTGAGTAGATGTTGAGTATATTTACTTGATGAAACACAAGTCTGAGTTATTGAAAGGTTCAAGTAATTTCAGAGTGAAGTTGAAGATCTTCGTGACAAGAGGATAAAATGTCGTGATGTGATCATAGAGATGAGTATCTGAGTTCGAGTTTGGTACACAATTGAGACATTGTGGAAATTGTTTCACAATTAATACCACTGAACACCATAGTGTGATGGTGTGTCCGAACATCATAGTTGCACCCTATTAGATATGGTGCGTACCATGATGTCTCTTATCGATACCACTATCGCTCATGGGTTAGGCATTAGAGACAACCGCACTCACTTTAATAGGACACCACATAATTCCGTGAGACGACACTGCTTGAACTATGGTTTGGAGAAACCTGTTGTCGTTTCTTAAAGTTTGGGGCTGCGACGCTTATGTGAAAAGTTTCATCGTGATAAGCTCGAACCCAAACGGATAAATACATCTTCATAGGATACCCAAAATGGTTGGGTATACCTCCTATCTCAGATCGGAAGCAAAAGTAATTGTTTCTAGAACGGGTCCTTTCTCGAGGAAAATTTTCTCTGAAAGAATTGAGTGGGAGGATGGTGGAGACTTGATGAGGTTATTGAACCATCACTCAACTTGTGTGTAGCAGGGCACGAGAAGTTGTTCTCGTGGCACCTACACCAATTGAAGTAGAAGCTATGATAATTATCATGAAGTTTCCGATCAAGTCACTACCAGACATCGTAGGGTGACAAGGATGCGTACTACTTTAGAGTGGTACAGTAATCCTTTCTTGAAGGTCTTGTTGCTAGGCAACAATGAACCTACGAGCTATGGAGAAGCGATGGTGGGCCCAAATTCCGACAAATGGTTAGAAGCCATGAAATCCGAGATAGGATCTATGTATCGAACAAAGCATGGACTTTGGTGGACTTGCCGATGATCGGCAAGCCATTGAGATAAATGGATCTTTAAGAAGAAGAGCGGACGTGGACGGTAATGTCACCGCCTATGAAGCTCGACTTGTGGCGAAGAGTTTTTCACAAGTTCAAGGAGTTGACTACGATGAGATTTTCTCATCCGTAGCGATGCTTAAGTCCGTCGGAATCATGTTAGCATTAGCTGCATTTATGAAATCTGGCGAGATGGATGTCAAAACCAGTTTCCTTACCAGTTTTCGTAAGGAAAGGTTGTATATGATACAATTAGAAAGATTTTGTCGATCCTAAGGATGCTAAAAGGTATGCTGGCTCCAGCGATCCTTCTAAGGACTGGAGTAAGCACCTCGGAGTTGGAATATGCTCTTTGATAAGATGATCAAAGATTTTGGGTTTATACAAAGTTTATGAGAAACTTGTATTTCCAAAGAAGTGAGTGGGAGCACTATAGAATTTTTGATGAGTATATGTTGTTGACATATTGTTGATCGAAATGATGTAGAATTTCGGAAGGCATATAGGGTTATTTGAAAGGTGTTTTCAAGTAAAAACCGGATTAAGCTGCTAAACATTGAGCATCAAGATCTATGAGAATAGATCGAAAAGCTAAATGATACTTTCAAATGAGCACGTACCTTGACATGATCTTGAAAGTGTTCAAGATGGATCGATCAAAGAAGGAGTTCTTGCCTGAGATGTAAGGTATGGAGTTAAGACTTAAAGCTCGACCACGGCAGAACAGAGAGAAAGGACGAAGGTCGTCCCTATGTCTTAGGCGTAGGCTCTGCAGTATGCTATGTTGTGTACCGCAGAAGTGTGCCTTGCCATGAGTCGTCAAGGGTACAAGAATGATCCAAGAATGGATCATTGGACATGATCAAAATTGTCCTTGGAGTAAATAAGGACATGTTTCTCGATTATGGAGGTGATAAAGAGTTCGGCGTAAAGAGTTGCGTCGATGCAAGCTTTACACCTATTCGAATGACTCTAAGTAGCAAACCGGATCGTATAGTGGAGCAACCATTTGGAATAGTTTCAAATGGAGCGTGGAAGCAGCATTTATAATATGACCTAGAAATTTGCAAAGCACGCGGATCTGAAAGGTTCAGATCCGTTGACTAAAACCTCTCTCACAAGCAAAACATGATCAAACCACAGAACTCATTGAGTCTTAATCACATGATGATGTGAACTAGTTTAATGACACTAGTAAACTCTTTGGATGTTGGTCACATGGCGATGTGACCTGTGAGTGTTAATCACATGGCGATGTGAACTAGATTATTGACTCTAGTGCAAGTGGGAGACTGTTGGAAATATGCCCTAGAGGCAATAATAAATTAGTTATTGTTATATTTCCTTTTCATGATAATCGTTTATTATCCATGCTATAATTGTATTGATAGGAAACTCAGATACATGTGTGGGTATATAGACAACACCATGTCCCTAGTAAGCCTCTAGTTGACTAGCTCGTTAATCAATAGATGGTTACGGTTTCGACCATGGACATTGGATGTCATTGATAACGGATCACATCATTAGGAGAATGATGTGATGGACAAGGCCCAATCCTAAGCCTAGCACAAAGATCGTAGTTCAGATGCTAAAGCTTTTCTAATGTCAAGTATCATTTCCTTAGACCATGAGATTGTGCAACTCCGGATACCGTAGGAATGCTTTGGTGTACCAAACGCCACAACGAATCGGGTGGCTATAAAGGTGCACTACAGTGTATCTCCGAAAGTGTCTGCTGGTTGGCACGAATCGAGATCGGATTTGTCACTCCGGTGACGGAGAGGTATCTCTGGCCCACTCGTAGGACATCATCATATTGTACAATGTGATCAAGGAGTTGATCACGGATGATGTGTTACGGAACGAGTAAAGAGACTTGCCGGTAACGAGATTGAACAAGGTATAGGATACCGACGATCGAATCTCGGGCAAGTACAATACCACTAGACAAAGGGAATTGTATACGGATCGATTGAGTCCTTGACATCGTGGTTCATCCGATGAGATCATCGTGGAACATGTGGGAGCCAACATGGGTATCCAGATCCCGCTGTTGGTTATTGACCGGAGAACGCCTCGGTCATGTCTACATGTCTCCGAACCCGTAGGGTCTACACTTAAGGTTCGATGACGCTAGGGTTATAAAGGAAGTTTGTATGTGGTTACCGAATGTTGTTCGAGTCCGGATGAGATCCCGGACATCACGAGGAGTTCCGGAATGGTCCGGAGGTAAAGATTTATATATGGAAAGTTGTTGTTCGGGTTTCGGAAAAGTTCGGGTTTTTCGGTATTGTACCGGAAGCTTCGTAAGGTTCCGGAGGATTCGGAGGGGTCTGGAGGTCCGGAAATAGTTCCACCACGTCCAATACAGTAGCATGGGCTGTAGGGGCGCCTAGCCTTAATGGGCCAGGGGCACCAGCCCCCAAGGCCCATGCGCATGGGAAGGGAAAACCCTAAGGGGTAGGGCCTCCACTTGACTTGGGAGGCACTCCTCCCCTGGCCGCCCCTAGATGGGATCTAGGGCTGGCCGCACCCTGGGGTGGAAACCCTAAAGGGGCGATCCCTTCCCCTATATATACTTGAGGTTTTGGGGCTACCATACACACGAGAGCCTCTCCTCTCCGAGCGCAGCCCTACCTCTCCTCCTCCTCCTCTCCGTGGTGCTTGGCAAAGCCCTGCTGGATTGCCATGCTCCTCCGCACCACCACGCCTGCTCGCATCGCTGGATGGAGTCTTCCTCAACCTCTCCTCTCTCCTTGCTGGATCAAGGCGTGGAGACGCCACCGGGCTGTACGTGTGTTGAACGCGGAGGTGCCGTCGCTCGCACTAGGATCTCCGGTGATTTGGATCACGACAACGACTCCTTCAACCCGCTCTCTTGAACACTTCCGCTTAGCGATCTACAAGGGTATGTAGATGCACTCTCCTTCCCTCGCTCCTGGTTTCTCCATAGATAGATCTTTGTGACACGAGGAAAATTTTGAATTTCTGCCGTTCCCCAACACTTTTCATGAGTAGTTGAGAGCGTTTCATGACGACTTTCAAGTTCTTGGTACTTAGCATGAAGATTTTTAATGTCTTCAACTAAGGACTGT
>JAHIAM010013091.1:0-11850 GCA_021605205.1 Aegilops longissima
AAAATGATAATGTTCCAAAAAACAGAAATGAAAGAGCAAATGATAACGGTAAGGGATAAAAAGGAGACAAATTAATACAATTGAAAGATGCAATTACTAGTTTTGGAAACAAATATATCGTTGATTACCATTCAAAAAGTGTTAGGAATAAGGATCCCATTAAGATTGTTTTAAGCCAAATATTTCATATAAAATACTGGCATTATTAATCTGGTTGCACTAAGAATATCATCCATGATAAATATTTTATGAGATGTCCCAAATAGTTGAAACTATAGATGATAATAAAGCTGAAGTATCTACCGATATGTCAGGAATAAAGAAATCCATAATCAGCTAGCATATAATATTGAAGCTTAATAAATGGCACAAAATATATAATAGATGAAATTACAATAAGAGATTTGTCAGTAATAAATGATGACATGATAATAGGGTTAAATTTTTACAACAATCTTTACAAACCACAATCATACATGAAGAGGGTGTAACATTTATCCCTTATCAAGATAATGTTCCATACATTTCTGAATACAAAAAAAGAAAGTCCTTGCAAAATGTAGAAATATCTAATTTAGATGATGAATATAGCACAAGTCCAGATCCTTGAATTCTAAAGGCGAAGAACTTAGTGAGACCATAGAAGAATATCATATAGAAAATACATTACAGAATGCATTGGGTTGCAATCATTTTCTCCAAATTGGTATAGAGATATAAAATCTAAAAAGGATATAGATAAGATTGTGCAAAGACTAGAAAGCATACAAATTATTGGAGAAATACCAATGAAGCATTGGGATAAGAACTCTATAGTTTGCAAAATAAATATCATAAATCCAGATTATATAATTAAGTCAGGACCAATAAAGCTACTCTAAAGATATCAAGAGTTCAAAATGCATATTGAAGAGTTATTAAAGTTAAAAGCTATAAGAAAAGCCCCTCATCGATCTGCTGCTTTTAAGTTAGAAATCATCTGAAGAAGTTAGAGGTAAATCTAGAATGGTAATTAACTTTAAAAGGCTTAATGATAATACATTGACGATGCATACAACATACCCAATAAGCAGGAATGGATTAACAGAATAAAAAGTAAATATTTCTCCAAATTGATTTAAAGGCAGGATTTTGGCAAGTAAAAATGGCTGAAGAATCTATTCTGGACAGCATTTACTTTCCACAAGGCCATTATGAATGGCTAGTAATGCCATTACCTAAAGAATGCACCTGCACTATTTCAAAGAAAGATGCAAAATATATTTAATGAGAATCAAGCATTTATATTAGTATCGTAGATGATTTGTTAGTATTCTCAAAATCATACAAAAAGCATATAGCCCATCTTGAAGTGTTCTTTTGAAAGGTAGAACAAAATGGGCTCATACTATCTAAAAAGAAGATGAAATTTGCAAAGAAAATAAATTTTCTTGGTCATGAAATAGGAGAAGGAAAATATATCTACAAGAACATATTGCAAAGAAAATACTAGAGTTTCCTGATAATATGAGTGATAAAAGGTTTACAACAGTTCTTAGGAATTGTAAACTCCGCGAAACTATATAGATAACTTAAAAGCTAGGGACCTTTATATGCTAAATTAAGAAAAAATGGTCAAAGATACTTCAATTCTGAAGATATAAAATTAGTAAAGGCCATCAAGGAAAAGGTCAAAATTTAAAACCCTAGAATTGCCTCTAGAAGACAATTATTTTATAATTGAGACAGATGCATCTAAGGTAGGATGGGGTGCGATACTAAAACAAAAGCCCAATAAATACTCTCCAAAGGAGCGAAAAATATGCAGATATGCTTAGGAATTACAAATTAAAAACGGTAAATAATATTGATAGAGAAATTCTTGCAGTGGTAAATGCAATAAATGCATTTAGGTTATATCTAGGATTTAAAGAATTTAATCGAACAGACTGTGAAATATGCCGATATTACAATAAAATTAATAGTAAAAAAGCTCAACCAGAAGATGGGTCTTATTTGAAGACACCATAGCTGGAATGGTTATAAAGTTATTTTTGAGCATATTAAAGGGAAGGATAATACCTTACGACATATTTTCGTGCATCAAATTTGCAGGAATGAAGAGGATTATTGCCAACAAGGATGAATATCTCTTCTTTGGAGATGAAAATAGGCTGAAAATGTTTCAGCCAAATACATTCAATTTTAAGCCAAAATCCCTATTAAGCTCGATGAAGCCCAAAGATGCATATTGGATAACTTTTGGTTCCAATATGCTAAAAAAGACGAACGGTATTTTTATCAATTCTCAACAGTTTGGCTGAATATTTTAATGAATTAAACAAAAATGTGCCAAAAGAAAGGTTGAAATACCAAAAGGGAAACTCTATATCTCATATTATGGAAATAAACCTGGCATATATTTGGAATGGGAAAATATTATGATTGAAAAAATAGATGCAAAAAGAAATGGAGGAGATTTAACATTCAAAAGATATTACAGTATAGATGAGGCCTTACTTTGGGCAAGAAAGGTATTAGGACCAGATTATTATATTGACCCAAAGGCCAAAGACTATATCCAAATGAAAAGAGGCATACCCTTACCAACTCCCAAAAGGGGGCATCAAGCTCAAAAAATATAAAGAAGGAAGAATCCCCAAAATATAAGACATACCAAGAATGCCTTCTAAAGGGCTTGACCCTTTGACAGTGAATACATGGATCAAGAAATGGATAAGAGGTTTGAAGAATTTTCAAAGATAATAAAAAAGAATTAAAGGGGAAATATTAAAAAATTAAGGCAAGAAATGGATGAAAAATTTGAAGAAAAAAAAAGAATGTGAAAAATTTGATTTCAATCTATTAAATGATGAGGATCATATGGACATAGCGGGCATGGGCAGCGCCTGAATAAAGCCCAAATTGCATATATTGATATTGCTATCAATTATTGGAGGGAGGACCTATACCCGACCGAATATTGATAGAAATTCTCATAATAGATCTTTTAAATATTGATAAGGTATTATCAATTTATGGGCAGGAGGACACCCCTGTAAAAAAAAAAAAAAAAAAAATAATAATAATAATAATAATAATAATAATAAGCCATGTCTAATATTTAATCAAGTTAAAATTAAATTTAAATTAAATAAATAAGCAGTGTTGAATATTTAAGCAGCCTTGGCATGTATTTTACTGCCGGATTCTGGAAGAGCTACCTATCTGAAGGCATGAAAATGCATATTGACGAAGAAGAAAAAAAGAAGCCTTATTCAAGGAAGACAATGCCCACGTGAACAAAGCAAAGATTTGATAGATTCCTGAAGATTGAAGTTTGTCGGGCCTATCCCTCCTTTATCCATCACCTAGGGAAAGCATCCCACCATATAAAATAAGAGGTCATTCTAAGCCATCCGGAAAATTCTCCCTATAAAAAGAAGAATAATTGATAGCAACAACATAGGGATATTAAATTCCATAATAGATCTTTTAAATATTGATAGGTATTATCAATTATATACAGGAATACCCAGAATATTGATAGAAATTCTTAATAGATCTTTTAAATATTGATGGTATTATCAATTATATGGGAGGGGACACCCCTGTAAAAAAAAAAAAAAAAATAATAATAATAATAATAAGCCATGTCTAATATTTAATCAAGTTAAAATTAAATTTAAATTAAATAAATAAGCAGTGTTGAATATTTAAGCAGCCTTGGATGTATTGCATGACACAAGTTCTGGAAGAGCCCTATCAAGGCATGAAGAATGCATCTTTGGAGGAAGAATAAAGAAAAACCAATTATTCAAGAGACAATGCCCGTGAACAAAGCAAAGATTTGATAGATTCCTGAAGATTGAAGTTTGTGGGACTATCCTCTCCTCTTATCCATCACCTAGGGAACCATCCCTATTATAAAATAAGAGGCATTCTCCGGAAGCCATCGAGGCTGCTCTCCTATAAAAGGAGACACTTGCTCAAAAAGGGAGACACCGGAAGGGAAAGCCACCAGCCACCGATAAGCAAAAGAGCTGGTAAGGCAAGTCGTTGCTCGAATATAGTAGTAGTAGTTTCATCCCAATAAGAGCCACCATATCAAACGTAAGGCTCAAGAAGGATTAAAGGTAATTTTCTTTAGTTTTGTAATCCCTTGGGGCCTCCCGAAAGGAAAATATTAAAATGTTGTTGAAATGATGTAGTTTCTTGGTTTCACTTATTTTACTTATGAATTTATGGGCAGTTCTTATGCTAGGGATCCTATAAGCCTCTCGTGTGTAGTTCTCTGTGTAGCCAGTGGCGTTTGAATGAGAACCTTGTGGGAAAAGTGTTCCTTGGTGGAACTGGGAAGGGAATTTACCCATAAATTTGCAATTAAAACTGCTAAGTGAACGTAACTAGCTACATCATGCAACATAATGAAAAATATTGGGATCTTGGTAGGATTTTACACCTTTACATTCGGACGAATTGTTGGCCTCGCCACCTCTAAATAGATCCTGCATTAAATATAAATCAAGTTAGAACGTGAATAATCATATTGAATTAAATATTATTGTGAATAGTGGAATACTATTCCAAATAGTGTATTTAATAGTGGAGCACTATTTGAATAGTGCTGAATAGTAAATACTATTCAAGATAAAAAGAAACCTGTCTACCACTCCCACCTAATCCCAAATTAACCTAATCAAAATCTAATCACATATTAAGCTAAAAAAATTAAAAATTTATTTCCCTATATTGTTGTTGGTATCAGGTCCAGCGTTTAATCATTGAAAGGTTAAAATATTTAAACTTAGAAGTTAAGCAGTAAAGTTATAAATACTAAGGAAAATCTAAATATAAGGTGTAGAGTAAATCCTTCGAAGAGCATATCGGCATTCATCTCATAGCATTAAATCCGGTCGATTTAATATATAACTTTTACATATCTTGGGGAAAAGACAAATAATTAGACCAAAAATTTGAAAGTTTATTCAAAGAATACCAAAAACTTCGGATAAGTATTCAGGTTTGAATAATAAAATCGATCTAGCTTTACATAAGCTAGAAAGCAAAACAAGACAGAATACAGTTTGCAAGAATAACGATTATATTAAAGAGGAAGTGTTGTCAATAGGCGTTACTTAAGTAAAGGCAAAGAGTCACTCCACATGATACAAGACAAGATATACTTGAAATTAAAAAGTTGGTGCAAGAGGTTAAAACTTTGATTATCTCATAATTTTATGACTGAATATACTCAAGCATTAAACGAAGGCAAAATACCTTCCCCCCGGATTCTCCGATCACGACTCCCCAAAGGAAGATTCCAAAGTAATAATAAGACAAAATAACACAATCATCCAACTACTAATTCAAGTATTAGATAAGCTAAAAAGTGTTCAAAGCAACAAAGAAATTGTGTTATCATCATCTGGAATAGTTGCCTCTAAGAAATATTAATTCAGAAAATGGCGTATCTAAAGGCTTCCTTAGAAGAGAAAAACCCTCCAATTAGTAAGGCAAGATTCAAGACCTCGGCCATGAAGCATAGATTATCATGCAAAGCTGATGATATTGATAGCATTGAAGAAGTTATAGATATACAAAGAGATCTAGAAAGATATCAAAAAATACCCGAGAAAAATAAAGCCAAACAAGTATACCACATGGGTATGTTTGAAAGTAAAAGTGGTCTATAAGAATATCCAGAGAAGTAGAATTAAGTGTGTTAACACAAGTAGATTTAAAATTGTAAAAAAATATTGAAAATGAACTAAAATATTGTGGTTATAAATATATTCATCAAGGTATGTATATCATAGGAAAAGGTATGACAAGAAAGAAATTAGGTGCAAAGGTTTTAATAACATTATTAGATAGAAGATGGGAATCAGTAGACAAAGCAGCATTAGGATTTTGGAAAGACATGAATGAAAATAGATTAATAACCTATATAGCTCCGACCTAATGATGCCTTAAAAGAATTTATTGAAAAAATGAGTTTTGGTTTCCAAACTAAAGGTTATGAAGATTTTAAAGGAACAAATTTGCTAGTAAGCATAGAATTTATAGGAAGGCTCACTAATAAAGAGCTCCAGATATAGAGTGAATGTGAATGCGTAATTGATAGCATGCAATCAAAAGGTATTAAATTTATGAATCCTCTTAAAATTGGCTCTGAAGAAAGAGCAGGAGAAGAATGGAAGATAGGAGATCTAATAGAAAAAAATTAAAGCAACCTGAAAATTACATAAGCTATCAAAATTGTGAAGGAAGTAGTAGTATTCGATTTATGAACTATAAAGCTGCTTCAATAGAAGACTGAATCATTTATTGAATCAGAAATTAATGATGATAAGAATAAAGGTATATCTGAATGTATGGAAAAGCCTAATTTAGATGACGAAATAATTCATTGGAAAAAAGCTAAAGCATATTGAATGGGAATATAGTCATTCTATGACGGTTGGCCAAAAATTAGAGAAAGAGAACTATTTATCATTAGAAATTGCAAGGTTAAAAAAACTTAAAAATGATAAAATGTTTGCCACTAGTAGTTCAAGCATGGAAGATAAAATTATAGCATCCATGGAAAGAAAAGCAAATGCTATTATTAATAAAAATTCTATCAATAATAATAATAAAGATAAGAATATTATTCAAAAGAAGAAATTGTTAGTGAAGAAGAGCAATGGGATATCAATAATAAGTTATTATTAGAAAGTTATGAGGAAGGAGGAATTAATAAAAGAAATGTGGTTAGAAGATGAAAGGTATGATGATTCGAACAAAATAGTGATTTCTATAACTCACTAGATGATGTGGGACTACATAATTTAGACAATGCAATGGAAGCCATGGAAGTAAAAGTAGTGGTAAAAAAGAAGGGGATATGGAAATCATCTGTAAAAAGAAGGAAAAGAGAGAGACCTACCGGACAGCTGGACAATGGCCTCGGAAAAAATGATTATCAACCTACATATATCCCGGGACAATATAGATACATGGGTACTAAAAGAAGAGATTTTGAAAAACCCAATTCCAAAATTATAAAATGATGGTGCCAATTAAACCTAGCAGCTCATGATCCAATAGATTGGCAATATAATTAGCATATGGAAAGGTTTAATAGTACAAAAATATACAAAATCAGTATAGCATAGGCACTAAGGTAGAAGATATGTTAACATATCTTGAAACATTTTAGGAGAATCTGTAAAAGTTCTTTGGGAACAATGGGTAGAATCATACCTAGTCAATATGAAGAATTAAAAAGGGCAGGAAGTAACCTAATAACTTTGCGAATGTTATCTCAAATATGATCATAGCGAAGATCCAGAATTAGGTCATACCTCATTGCAAAATGAAAGGTTAAGAGAAATAGAAAATTAACATTAACTAGCTGGAAGGTATTAAAGAATTTTCCAGCATTATTTGTATAATGCTACTTGCTAAACAAGGTTTTAATGTAGGCGTAGTAGAAAGATATTTTAATAAGTTGCCGACCCCTAGGGTCAATAATAAAGAATACAAAAAGGAAAGCGGGGAAATGTGGTAAATATATCTCAAGCTGTAACATTTGTTTTCAAACAATTAAGAAAGGTGTGTACTAGTATTCAAGCCCAAAGATCTATGAAGAAATCAGATTATAATTTTTGCAATAACATAGTCCAAATACCACTAACATATGGAGAAGAAAGGCATAGGAAAAACAAATATTATAAACCACAAAGGAGAATAATAGAAATTTTAGAACAAAGAAAAGATATTTCTTAAAAGGAGACAATAGAGCCCCATTCTTGCAAAAAGAAATGTAAAAGATATAATCCCAAGAAAACCTATGATAAAACATGCGGTGTTTCATATGTAACTCTGATCATCTAAGTAGAACATGCCTAATAAAGACCAAAAAGATACTCTAGCAAATATGAAGAACAAGAGAGTGTTAATTATAGATAGCGTTAATGAAAATATATTAGTATTGATGATGAAATAAAAACGATGAGTCAATATATTCAATTATAAAACAGATGAAGTAGAAAATGAGGCTCCGAATATGAATCAAGTGAAGATGAAATAGACCTAATAGATGATTTAGCGGTTTAAAATTGAAATGATGAAAAGAGATTTGAACATGATTGGATTAGAGGAAAAGGTGATTATAACATAAAATGTGCTTTCATATATTACCCAAGCCAAGATAATAGGTTCACTTGTAGCTTGTGTTTAAAAAAGCATGTGCCTCATGTCTAAAACCAATAATCAAAAATGGAGACAAGAGATAGAATTGGAACCCGAAAGGGAATATTATCCAGTAGGGTTAGAAATTTAGAAAATAGAATAAATAAGCTAGAAAAGCTAGAAAAACTTAAAAAAGTTAGAAAAAGAAAGAGGAAAATGAAATGTTCCAAAAAACACAGAAATGAAAGAGCAAATGATAACGGTAAGGGATAAAAGGGACAAATTAATACAATTGAAAGATGCAATTACTAGTTTTGGAAACAAATATATGTTCGATTACCATTCAAAAAGTGTTAGGAATAAGGATCCCATTAAGATTGTTCGAAGCCAAATATTTCATATAAAAATGGCACTATTAGAACTGGTTGCACTAAGAATATCATCCATGATAAATATTTTATGAGATGTCGAAATAGTTGAAACTATAGATGATAATAAAGCTGAAGTATCTACCGATATGTGGGAATAAAGAAGATCCATAATCAGCTAGCATATAATATTGAAGCTTAATAAATGGCACAAAAATATAATAGATGAAATTACAATAAGAGATTTGTCAGTAATAAATGATGACATGATAATAGGGTTAAGATTTTTAAACAATCTTTACAAACCACAATCATACATGAAGAGGTGTAACATTTATCCCTTATCAAGATAATGTTCCATACATTTCTAATCGAAAACAAAGAAAGTCCTTGCAAAATGTAGAAATATCTAATTTAGATGATGAATATAGCACAAGTCCAGATCCTTGAATTCGTAAAGGCAAGAACTTAGTGAGACCATGAAGAATATCATAAGAAAATACATGTACAGAATGCATTGGGTTGCAATCATTTTCTCCAAATTGGTATAGAGATATAAAATCTAAAAGGATATAGATAAGATTGTGCAAAGACTAGAAAGCATACAAATTATTGGAGAAAACCAATGAAGCATTGGGATAAGAACTCTATAGTTTGCAAAATAAATATCATAAATCCAGATTATATAATTAAGTCGGACCAATAGAAGCTACTCCTAAAGATATCGAAGAGTTCAAAATGCATATTGAAGAGTTATTAAAGTTAAAGCTATAAGAAAAGCAAGCCCTCATCGATCTGCTTTTTATAGTTAGAAATCATGAAGAAGTTAGAGGTAAATCTAGAATGGTAATTAACTTTAAAAGGCTTAATGATAATACAGTTGGATGCATACAAATACCCAATAAGCAGGAATGGATTAACAGAATACAAGGAAGTAAATATTTCTCCAAATTGATTTAAAGGCAGGATTTTGGCAAGTAAAAATGGCTGAAGAATCTATTCCCTGGACAGCATTTACTTGTCCACAAGGCCATTATGAATGGCTAAATGCCATTAGGCCTAAAGAATGCCCTGCACTATTTCAAAGAAAGATGCAAAATATATTTAATGAGAATCAAGCATTTATATTAGTATCGTAGATGATTTGTTAGTATTCTCAAAATCATACAAAAGCATATAGCCCATCTTGAAGTGTTCTTTGAAAGGTAGAACAAAATGGGCTCATACTATCTAAAAAGAAATGGAAATTTGCAAAGAAAATAAATTTTCTTGGTCATGAAATAGGAGAAGGAAGATATATCTACAAGAACATATTGCAAAAAAATACTAGAGTTTCCTGATAATATGAGTGATAAAAGGTTTTACAACAGTTCTTAGGAATTGTAAACACGCAAACTATATAGATAACTTAAAAGCTAGCAGGACCTTTATATGCTAAATTAAGAAAAATGGTCAAAGATACTTCAATTCTGGAATAAAATTAGTAAAGGCCATCAAGGAAAAGGTCAAAATTTAAAACCCTAAATTGCCTTTAGAAGACAATTATTTTATAATTGAGACAGATGCATCTAAGGTAGGATGGGGTGCGATACTAAAACAAAAGCCCAAAAATACTCTCCAAAGGCAGGAAAAAATATGCAGATATGCTTCAGGAAGTTACAAATTAAAACGGTAAATAATATTGATAGAAAATTCTTGCAGTGGTAAATGCAATAAATGCATTTAGGTTATATCTAGGATTAAAGAATTTACATCAACAGACTGTGAAGCCATACCGATATTACAATAAAATTAATAGTAAGAAAAGCTCAACGAAGATGGGTCTTATTTGAAGACACCATAGCTGGGAATGGTTATAAAGTTATTTTGAGCATATTAAAGGGAAGGATAATACCTTGACATATTTTCTCGTGCATCAAATTTGCAGGAATGAAGAGGATTATTAGCCAACAAGGATGAATATTCTTCTTTGGAGATAAAAACTGAAAATGTTTCAAAATACATTCAATTTTAAGCCAAAATCCCATATTAAGCTCGATGAAGCCCAAAGATGCATATTGGATAACTTTTGGTTCCAATATTAAAAAAACGAACAAGGGTATTTTTATCAATTCTCAACAGTTTGGCTGAATATTTTAATGAATTAAACAAAAATGTGCCAAAGCCAGCAAGGTTGAAATACCAAAAAGAAACTCTATATCTCATATTCGATGGAAATAAACCTGGCTATATTTGGAATGGGAAAATATTATGATTGAAAAATAGATGCAAAAAGAAATGGGGAGATTTAACATTCAAAAGATATTACAGTATAGATGAGGCCTTACTTTGGGCAAGAAAGGTATTAGGACCAGATTATTATATTGACCCAAAGGCCAAAGTATATCCAAATGAAAAGAGGCATACCCTTCACCAACTCCCCAAAGGGGGCATCAAGCTCAAAAAATATAAAGAAGGAAGAATCCCCAAAATATAAGACATACCAAGAATGCCTTCTAAAGGGCTTGACCCTTTAGACAGTGAATACATGGATCAAGAGATGGATAAAGGTTTGAAGAATTTTCAAAGATAATAAAGAAAAATTAAAGGAGGAAATATTAAAAGAATTAAGGCAAGAAATGGATGAAAAATTTGAAGAAATAAAGAAAGAATGTGATGAAAATTTGATTTCAATCTATTAAATGATGAGGATCATATGGACATAGCAGGGCATGGGCAGCGCCTGAATAAAGCCCAAATTGCATATATTGATATTGCTATCAATTATTGGTGGGGACCTATACCCGACCGAATATTGATAGAAATTCTCATAATAGATCTTTTAAATATTGATAAGGTATTATCAATTATATGGGCAGGAGGAACCCTTAAAAAAAAAAAAAAATAATAATAATAATAATAATAAGCCATGTCTAATATTTAATCAAGTTAAAATTAAATTTAAATTAAATAAATAAGCAGTGTTGAATATTTAAGCAGCCTTGGTTATTCGCATACCAACACAAGGATTCCTAAGGAAGAGCTACCTATCGAAGGCAAAAAGTGCATTTGTGGGAAGAAAAAAGAAGAGCCAATTATTCACGAGAGACAATGCCCCGTGAACAAAGCAAAGATTTGATAGATTCCGAAGATTGAAGTTTGTGGGCACTATCCTCGCCTTATCCATCACCTAGAGGAACGTGCATCCTACTTATATAAAATAAAGTGCATTCTCCGGAAGCCATCCAGAAGCTGCTCTCCCTATAAAAAGAGACACTTGCTAAAAGAGGAGAGACACCAGACGGAGAAGAGCCACCAGCCACCGATAAAAGAAAGGCGACCCAGT
>JAHIAM010013094.1:0-12246 GCA_021605205.1 Aegilops longissima
AATGGACCCTCGGCTCCTTAACCACCCTTGTTCTTAGTCGGAGTTGCAAGTAGTTTACGGTGTTTGTAGCATCTTTGGGGCCCATAGCTGACCTTAGGGGTGGGTTGTGTTGCGGTAGGCACGTGGCCCGGTGTGCGAGTGCCCGTTTGGTATCTAGGAACCCTGCACACATCGTTGGGCTGTATGGGAAACCTCGGCGGACTCCTGCGGATGGAACCCGAATAGGCGATAAACTGGACTAGGGACTTGAGTGTTTAGGTAGGCTGTGGCCGACACCCACGTTGGGCTTCCATGAAGGTTGCAGTACATGTCGTGTAAGCGCGTAAGTGGTGAGCGTGTGTGAAGAAGTACACCCTGCAGGGTTTAATATGATCTATTGAATAGCCGTGTCCACGAGAAGGACTTACGGGTTGCCTATATCAGTTCATAGACAAGTAAATGGACACTACTAAAAGCCTCAAGATAAGTGTGAGTACATGGATGGCCCTCTCGTGGATGGCAGAGAGGATCCACGGTGGAGTATTGTGATGGTGATTAGTGGACTGCGTGTGCGACAAATGCTTTACAAGTGGTGTCACGTGGGATAGCTTAGCCAAGAGTCAAAGCTGGCTTGCTGCAATAACTCCACCACCTTCTTGAGAATGTGCATGTATGATAGGATTACGTGGTAAGACTTCTGAGTACCTCCGTACTCATGTTTGTAATTAATGTTTTTAGGAGGACAACACTGCCCCCTCCGATGGGTTCTATGTAGATCTTGACATCGGCAGGTGAACTAGCCACCCGGTGGTGATCCAAGGCTTGTGAGGGCCCTTTGTAGATAGAAAGGCTTCAACAAGCTTTCTTTCTTTCTAGAGTCTACTCGAGACTAGTTTGCTTCGCATGTGCTTGTATGTTTGCATGACTTGAGTGTTGGGTCATGTGACCCCTAGCTGTATGGATATGTTATGTATGGCTCCTCGGGCCTCTTAAATAAAGTACTTTGAGTTGTAGAGTTTTGTTGTGATGCCTTGTTGTATGTACTCATATCGGGCATATTGCGTGTATGATTGAAATGCTTGGTATGAGTGGGATCCGACAAACTAGTTGTTTATCCTTGCAGCCTCTCATATGGAAATGTAGTCTCCCTTCTAGCGATAGTAGTCCGCTCTGCCGGTTCACAGAGTCACCTAACCTGACACTCTTGCTTGGACACTTGGCGGCGGCATGTGTTTCGCCGTTCCTATATCTCCCTTGAAATGTCCAGGTGGTATTGAGTCTGCCTAGCCTGCTACAGCCGGGATACGGAGTCTGTAGCCGTGCTACAGCCGAATATATCGTTGATGACCGACATGCTCGATGTCATTCATGTATACTGTCCCCATAGGTTAAGCGCCGCTTTGGGTTCACGACTAGCCATGTCGGCCTGGGTTCTTTGTCATGTGGATGCTAGCGACACCATCATATCGTGAGCCAAAAGGCTAAGCGGTCCGGGCCATGGTAAGCGACACCGTAGAATACCGTGCGTGAGGCGCAAAGTGATATGAGGTGTTACCGGCTAGATCGATGTGACTTGGAATCGAGGGTCTGACGCGTGACTTGCGGCAAGGGCTAGGAATGCCAGCCACGCCTCGTATTTATCTGCGGGAACCCTCCAGGTCAAGCGTCTCCACATCTACTAATTAAGCTCAGCATGGTACCCCTCGAGGTCGACCCGTCTTTCCAAATATCGATGGTAAATTCAAGTATCCAGTGTGTCCAAACATCAAGGGAAAACCGAGGAATCACCCCGATGAATTCCACTAGATGTAATCATCAAGATGAGCGTAAGAGGAATCACCCGAGATTCACACTTGAGGGTTGCCGACAGTCGTGTCGAAAGTGGTTAAGGAGAAATCACCCTCGGTGACCACGACCGAATAGCTCTTATCGGGACCCGATCCCAAGTCACATCGACCTAGCTGGTAACACCTCATATCACTTTGCGGCCTCACTGCGGTATTCCCACAGGTGTCGCCTTACCATGGCCGGGACCGTTTGCGTCTTTTGGCTCACGTATATGATAGTGTCGCTAGCATCCACATGACAAAGAACCGGGCGACTGGCTAGTCGTGAACCCAAAGCGGCACTAACCTATGGGGACGAGGCATACATGAAACACCTCGAGCATGTCGGTCATCAGCGTATGAACTTGGGCTGTACCTTTGGGCTAAGAGGACTCCGGTATCCCGAGCTGTAGCAGGCTAGAGCAGGACTCAAGTATCACCGCGTGACATTTCCCGAAGGACAGGACATAGAGCGAAATGAATCACATGCCGGCCCGATCAAGTGTCCAAGCGGTAGTCTGGCTAGCGGACTCCGTGAACGGCTATAGCGGACTACTATCGCTCGAAGCACAAGACTTACATTTCCCCATATGAGAGCTGCCAAGGATAAACAACTAGATTGTCGGATCCACTCATACCAAGCATTTCAATCATACCATAATATGCCGATATGAGTAAATACAACAAGGCATCACAACAAACTCTACAACTCAAGTACTTTATTTAAGAGGCTCGAGGAGCCATACATGCTATATTCACACGGTAGGGGTCACATGACCCAACACTCAAATCATACAATCATACAAGCACATGCGGAAGCAAAGTAGTCTAGATCTGAGACTCTAGAAAGAAAGAAGCATTGGAGCCTTTCTATCTACATGGCCCTTCACAAGTCTTAGATAGCCAACAGGTGGCTAGCTTACTATGAAGTCAACATCTACATAGAATCCGTCGGAGGGGTGGTATAGTCCTCGAAAATATTGATTAAGCAAACATGAGTACAAAAGTACTCGAAAGTCTTCACAGATCCTATCATACATGCACATTCTCAAGGAAGGTAGTGGAGTTAAATGCACAACCAGCTTGACTCTTGGTAAGCTGGATCGTCGTGACCACTGTGTGGTAAAGCATGATCTGGCGCAGAGATCCATTGAGATCACTACAATGAGCCACGGAGTGATACGAACTGCTCAGATACGAGTATCTTGCGAGGAACATACACGATAATACACCAATATGACAATATGAGGCATTATAAGTAAGTATTCCTAATGAAGTTGACGGTTGTCTATGAAAAGTAAGATAGACATTGCAGTCATTCTAATGGGCAACACATCTGAATCGAGTTATTAGCATAGTTAACTGTTAACTTGACCATGATAAATGTTTACATTTACTAATTAAAAGTTAGCTGTTTGAATTATACTAAATCGGGGCGAGAGGTAGGGCAGGTGGTTCATGATGAAAGGCGGGAAAGGAAACCCCAAAGTTTGGGGGAAGGGAGGGACTTGGGGGAAGGGCTTGGCGAAACCTATCTGAAAAGCATAAAACCCAATTCCAATAGATGCGCATCAAGAAATTTTCAATCAAATAAAGCGAATGATATTTAACAAGGTTCAAAAATAATAATATTATTTGGTGAAATTCTGATTCCAAGTTAGGGTTTAACATGCAAAATTTTATAAATTTTAAAAAAATAAAAAAGTTATAACTTAAAGAAAATTATTTTTAAATTAAAAATTTCCAAATTTGATGCACGTCCTTTAATCCATTTGGGAAGTCAGGGTTCCCTAAAATTTGAAGGGACCCATGTCAAGTTTATGTTTAAAAAACTAATCCTAATGGATTAGGGGTAGGGTTTATTGGGAGGAACCGACCGGTATTCCGTCCCTTGGGAGCGGGCGCCCAATCATTTCATTTCGGGTCCCTGGGGGGGCACCCGGTACTAATATCGGTTTGGTGGGTTTTTGGGGTGGGGGTGGGCCCGGGCTCCCGGGGGCCAGGCTGGAAACCCTTGGGGTTACCCTCGGCACACATTGGTTAACCTTGGAAAGGGGGTTTCGGGGCCCAGTGGGTGAAAAATAAAACTCGCCCGGGGGCTGGGTTACGATCCGAGTTTCCCTTTGGGCAAAGGGAAGGGCGGAAAGGGAGGTTGCAGGTTAGAACCCGGCCCCAATCGGGCGTCGATCCTTGGGAGAAACAAAACTACCTTGGATCGGAAGCGGTGCTTGGGTTACAGGGGAACTAGGCTAAGTGCTTATGCCGGCCAAAACATTTGGGAAGGGGCAAGGCATGGCTCCGATACCGCCATCGGCAAGCGAACAAAAGTGTCGGGGTTAGAGACGCATAACGACGAAAGACCAGGTAAGGGCGCCAGGTAGGCCATGCGGCTTCACTCCACCAACTTTCAACGTTTGCCAATGGCTAGCGGGCCGGGGATCGGCAAGTGGATTTTCCATTTTTTTCTACACAAATTTTAGGGTTTTAAAATACAAAACCTTCAAATTACAAAATCCTGGTCACTGGTGGAATATTCAAATAAACTTTAGGAACAATTTGACACTTAAAATATTTCATAATTAAAAACCTTTTCAAATTTGTGAATTAGATTTGGAACCTTTCCTAGAAGTGAAAATTCAAAAAAGGTTCATTGAATGGATCTAGTTAAATTTAGAAACATAATTTAGAAATTGAAATTCGGGCCCATTTAGTTAATTTAAATAACCAATTGGTTAGGGAGAAACCCTAAAGAATTCTGTTTAATTAAAGAAGATGGTAAGGCATTCCCATTCTAGAATGGACATGATTTGAAATTGAATTTGGGCCTTAGTAAGTTGATGATTTGAAAAATTCATAAGTGAGGTTGTCCGAATTGCGTCGTGTCCTGGATAGGAATCAAGCGTCCTTAGTTGAGGAACCTGGAAAATCATGGACTTTGGGTCTGGATAGCAATGGTAGAACCCTCGTTTGGAAATGAAAGGTAATGTGAGAATTGCCCTGACCGAATCGAGGGTTCCTTAAAGGACGGAGGTAAGTTAATTCAAGCCATGGCCCGCTGCGATCATTTGCTCTTGGGTGATTGGCTGTTTAAATTTAGAAAGGCGAACCTGTCTTAGCAGAATCATATGGGAATTGCTCTCCGGTTCGAGAAAGGCGTTATTCCGCAAGATTGAAGGCTTTGGAACTGGAAGCTTTGTAGCGATTGGCGATGGGAGGTTTCTCCAATTCTGGGAGTGCGAAGTTACCTCGGTTGATTACGAACTGCCCTGATTGGGGATGGGCGGTCTAAAGAGGAGTTATAGGTTTGGAATTTCCAAAATCGAGAGGTGAAGAGCTCCCGGTGGGTAATTCGAGGAAACAAAGGAACATAGGGGTCAAAGCAGGGCTGGGTTATACATGAACGGGGAAGGCTTTTGGAAGGCGTAACAAAGAGGGGCATTTCCCCCTTGGCGAAATCGGAATGAACATGGTTTTTCCTTTATCAGGGAATCGGAGGTTGAAGGGACAACGGCTTGATTCTTTAACTTTCGCAACGTCGGATTAGTGTAACGATTCCTCTTCAAGTCACAAACCTGGTAGATCGAAATTTAGTACAGGGTGAAGGTGGGGAGTTCAATTTTAAGGTAAGCCGTGCTTTGTTTTCTTGGGAACCCAGGCGGTTTGAGAAAACACCTCGTTCTCTACGGAGAACTTACAGGGTTAGCAATGTTCCTTGTCAAGTATCCCTTATATCTTTAACTATTTTTCATCTGGTAGGTTTAAGAGTAAAAATTTCAAAAATGAAAATTAACTTACGAAATTCCTCGTGAAATTGTTGACCTTTTGAACATAATTATAGATAATTGCGAAGTCTCGACATGCGTTAGCTTTGCAAGGGAGGTTCTAAGGAAACTGTAATCCTGACCCTTCTTCAAGTTCAAATCGGTGGTGAAGAATATTGAGACTTTGGTATTCGTTAGATTTATAGCGTTTGGAAATGGTGCGAGGGTTTAGTGCGAACCTTTAATTCAGATGGTGTGGATAGTTCCTCATGTGGGCCAATTGCGGGTCGGACAATCACCGATCTTCATGAGAGAACCTTCCTTTCGCACGTCGAATAAATTAAAGTCCTTGAAAATCTGGTGAATAATTCGGAAGGAGTGGTTTTAACCCTGATTCCTGTGGATTGAATTCTTATCTTCTTGGAGTTGGGGTTTAACAATTTGAAATTTCCGGAGCGGCATGGGCAAGGAAAACTCGAATTCCGCATCAGGTGGGTCAACAAGGCAATTGCCGGGATTGGGGTACGGGAGACTGCCTTGGATTGGAAGATTACCTTAGAATTTGGCCTAAAGGTGCTGAAGTTTCATAAATAGCCTAGTTGCATGTTCTTCCAAATTCTTGGTAGATGAGTTCATGGGTTAAAATTATCCAAGTACTCCTGAAATTAGTTCATTACGGAGAAGATTGGAGATTGTTCAGAAGAATTGCCGGTTGGGAGCCATGCGTCCAAAATTTGTAAGGTTTGGTGATTTGATTAAATACCCATCTTAAAACTTCGAGGAAAGCGAGCTGATCATACGTCGTTGATCACGGGAAGCAATACTTGTTCTTGATAGTGACCAAATTGGCGGTGGTAATCTACAACCATCCGATCGACCATCCTTTTCTTGGAAGAGGGGGCAAGCCATGGAGATGAACTAGCGGATGAAACCCTTTTGCAAGGACTCATCGAGTTGTTTCTTAATTCAGCTAGCTAGGGTGCCATCTTATAAGGTCTTCTAGAGATTGGGGCGGTTGGAACAAGATCTATCACTTCGACATCCCTGGTGGAACACTGGCAGTTCTTCGGAAAGACATCAAAATCACGGCTAGGGATATCTTGAGATCTGGAAGAGGTTGGCATTTAAGGAGTAAGGCGGCCTTAACACCGGTTAAACATCCTGTTTTGCCGAAGGATGGATAATTGAGCGGTTCTAGTCGAGAATCAATCTTGGCATAATGGGGACATCGGTCCATACCAAGATGATGTTTATGCCGTGGACTTGAGAGCTATTAGAGATGCAAGGAAAACTAATGCAATCGAGCAAAATTTCATTCCCATGACTTATTCTAGAGGTTTGCCATCTAGAACGGAGTTTAATTTCCATGGAGGAGGCATGTCGGAATGTGGTGTTGGCATTGAGCATAGCTCTCGAAATAAATGAAGAGATGCTCGGTATCAAAAGAACGTTGCGGATGGCAATTAACAAGAAAGCGTCGAGGGCGGCGTTGGGATCCTCAATTTCTTGGCGGAGACATAGTTGACGCCCGGCGGTGGCAACCGGCAGGAACCTTTCTGCTTGGCTTGCGGAACTTTCGGCGATAGGGTTTACGGGGACACTCTGAATATAGTGGCCCGTCTCTCCACATTGAACAAGTGATCACATTTGGCCGTGGGGCCACATGCGATTGGACCTCCATATGTCTTGGGTGGAAAATCGGCTGGTTGGGCGGCGCTCGAAGGATGGCCTGGGGTGTACACAGGTGGTAGAGCCGTGTTTGGGACCCAAACCGGCCACAGGAAGAGCGGATGCGATCGAGAATCACGGATGTGCTTGCGTGAAACCAAGTCGTCTGCCCGGTCTCGGGCTGATGTTATTGACTAGCTTTGAAAGAGTGCATTCATGCGGCGGAGATCTCGGCGTAACTCGGGCTAAGTCCTTACGAACCTCGCCTTCTTAGCATCGGTAGAAACTTCTTGGGGCATAGTGCTAGCCTCCGAATTCATGGCTAGGGCATCCGGCTGCCGGGTGCTCAAAATTCCTCCGTTTGGTCCATAAGTCCTACGGAATTTGGTGCTTTCCGGGCCGAATTCATCCCAAGTTGTAACTTGGGTCCAGCGGAGCATTAGCCTCATGTTTTCGGGGCTGGCGGGTTTCCGGATGATAGGCGGCAAAGGTAACTTTGTCACCTCGGCAGATGGCGGGCGGCTTGTTCAATCTTGCGTGTTGCCGCGTCGTGGCTCCGACATTTGAATTTTGTGGAGATAAAGGGCGAACAAAGGTTTAAACCATGCGTTTCGGGCCGGGGGCTTGGTGTTTGTTCAATCCGTAATACGGTTATAATGCCTTATTTTCCGCTTCAACACACCTTCGACCAAAGGAGGGGTTTGGGCGTTACATTCTCATGGGCTTCCTCTCTACAATTTTTTACCTTCCGGAGAAAAACAAAGGTTTAAACAGGGGCGGGAAAACAAAGTCCAACAAGGAATCTATAATCAGGAGCTCCATAGTAAATTCCTCCATAAAATACCACGGAACACATTATTGGAAAACATGGTGCCGTTTTCAGCCAGGAAGCCCCAGAACAATCTGTGGGAGCAACATGGACCATAAGGACTCGGATGTGGTCGTGGACCCACAAGGGTGGCGAAGAGGCCCACGGGAGGTGATGCCTCCAACCTCCGCCACTCCATGAAGTCCGGCGACTGCCCGCAGAGTCGATCTCTCATGTCCATACATCCGGCTTGGCGGTGCAAACCTAGTCGAGTAGCCAGTGGTGGGGCGGCATTATCTGACTCCATCATGAGGCCGGTTCTCACGGTCCTTGTCCTCAACTCAGTAGTGATGCGGAGGTGAGTCCTCATGGGATGCATCCTGCAAGCCTGAAGGTAGCCATGCGCCGGAAGAGATCTTTGGCATATAAGCGGAAATCGGTGTTGCTCAGAAAGCGTCGCTCGAATGATAGTCATCATGGAATAGGCTGCATCTTGTAGACATTAGATGGTTCGAGCCCATAGGACGTGAAGTGGCTCGTAGCTCCGGGATAGGAGGATAAATCCGGACCGTGCATAGGTATTGACTTTGATTGAAATCCTGACGCTCCTCGGCGGTATATTGAGGATACCATCGATAACCAGCCTCAATCATCACCTAACCAACATGGCGTGTGACGCACCATCGACAGCGATCGGCGAACCACTAGTTACGGAGCAGGTGGCCATCAAGCACAGCCATAATAAAGGCATTAGAATTCCTAGGGAAAATCGGGAGCATAACATCTAAATGCTCAAATCAAATTTGAGACATTCAAAATCAGATTTGCAATACCACTCAACAACATCATATCAAGGTTGGTTCAAGTATTGCATACTAAAATTTAGTAACTTGGCGAGGATGTAACCAACAATCCTACAAGGTACTATGGATAGTAACACGTGAACTGATAGAGAAAGCCTAGTCCTTACCCCGTTGAATGAGAAGAGATGGCTCAGATCGGAGGGCATAAGGTAAAGAGTAAAAAGCCTTCGTTCCCTCCACAATCAATTCCCTACATATAACTAAAGCATTTCTAGACTCAACTGACCGTTTGGCTTAAGCGGACCTCTGAGGCAGCCACCTTTCTGATGCCAGCGCTGTCGGGACCCGATCCAAGTCCATCGACCTAGTGGTAACACCTCATATCACTTTGCGGCCTCACGCGTATTCCCAATTGTCGCCTTACCATGCCGGGACCGTTTGCGTCTTTTGGCTCCGTATATGATAGTGTCGCTAGCATCCACATGACAAAGAACCGGGCCGACATGGCTGATGTGAACCAAGCGGCACTAACCTATGGGGACAGGCATACATGAAACACCTCGAGCATGTCGGTCATCAGCGTATGAACTTGGGCTGTAGCAGGCTATGAGGACTCCGGTATCCGGGCTGTGAGCTAGGCAGGACTCCAAGTATCCACGTGACATTTCCCGAAGAACGGACATAGGCGAAATGAATCACATCCGGCCGTCAAGTGTCCAAGCGGTAGTCTTGGGCTAGCAGGACTCAGGTGAACCGGCTGTGCGGACTACTATGCTCGAAGCACAGACTTTTTCCCCATATGAGAGGCTGCCAAGGATAAACAACTAGATTGTGGATCCCTCATACCAAGCATTTCAATCATACCATAATATGCCCGATATGAGTAAATACAACAAGGCATCACAACAAAACTCTACAACTCAAGTACTTTATTTAAGAGGCTCAGGAGCCATACATACTATATTCACACGGTGAGGTCACATGACCCAACACCTCAAATCATACAATCATACAAGCACATGCGGAAGCAAAAGTAGTTGCAATACAGACTCTAGAAAGAAAGAAGCTTTTGGAGCCTTTCTATCTACATGGCCCTTCACAAGTCTTAGATGCACAGGGTGGCTAGCTTACTAAATCGAAGTCAACATCTACATAGAATCCGTCGGAGGGTGGTATAGTCCTTGAAAATATTGATTAAGCAAACATGAGTACAAAGTACTCGTAAGTCTTCTACGAATCCTATCATACATCACTTCTCAAGGAAGGTAGTGGTTAAATGCAGCAAGCAGCTTTGACTCTTGGCTAAGCTTCTCTGACCCTTTGTAAAGCATTTTGTATTACAGTCCACTAATCACCATAACAATACTCCACTGGATCCTCTCTCATCCCAGAGGGCCATCCACGATACTCACCTATCTTGAGGCTTTTAGTAGTATCCATTTACTTGTCTATGGATGATTAGGTAACAAGTCCTTCTCCGTGGACCGGCTAGAATAGATCATATTTAACCTGAGGTATACTTCTTCACCGCTCTCACCACTTATAAGCGTTTAGACATGCTAAACAACCTTAGGAAGCCCAGCGTGGTGTCGGCACCCTACCTAAACACTCAAGTCCCTAGTCGGTTTATCGCCTATTGGTTCCATCCATGAATCGGGGTTTCCCATAACGGTGTGTGCGGGTTCGAGATAAAGCCTTTCTCCAGCCACATGCCTACAACACAACCACTAAGGTCAGCGTTGCTGCATTGACATACTACAAACACGAAACTACCAACTCCGGGACTATGAGCAGGGGTGGTTAAGAAGCGAAGGTCAATTAAGGATCCCAATGTGTGGTAGTAGCTGGTTCATGGATCAAAACACAGATCTCGTTCTTAAGTTGGCTTCAATGAAACAACCCACCATGTACTCCATGGCCTCTCATCGATACTTTACGTCGTTTCAACACTACTCTCGAACCAACACAACCTTTCCTCAGTTCATCATCCGATGAGGGACGACACAACTCTAAGCATAGCAAGCATAGCATGGTAGGAATCACAAACATGGCTCAATCAACTCCTACACATACTAGTGGGTTTCATCTAATTCTTTGGCAATGACAGGTCATGCAAAAGTGGGTTCAACTACCTACACTTTACAGTTGAATCGCGTTGTCTTAATGCATAAAATGAAAGGAAGCGAGAACATGGTTTTATCGGAATGTTCAATGAATGCTTTGATGGAATTGGGGTGAAGCGCCCTTGGATGGGTTATCGAGGTTATCTTGAGGGCAGAACCTATCATGAAAACACACAAAATAAACATACAACCAATATGCAACAATATGATGCATGCTATGACATGCAAGATGAATGTGTGTTGGCCTAATGCAAGTTGAAGGGCGGGGATGATCTCATTTGAACCAAGGTTCAAATGATAGATCATTGAGTTAGTCCTAATGGTGCAAAATCTTAATCTGGTTATTCAGCATAGTTAACTTGTTTTAACATGCATGAAACCTGTACCAATGGATAGAGTTATTTTTGATAAATTTTCATATATAAATCTTTGCATTTGGAGTTATAGAATAAAAGTTATAAGCATTTGAAATTTGAATTATATTACTGGATTTAGTATATAAAATAATTCCAGAATTTGAATTAATGTCCTGTGAAATGGCATGCGTCGGAGGGGTCGGAAGTCGTCCAGGTCAAGTGACGTGGGACCCGCATGTGGATTGTTTAATTAATTAGTTTTAATTAAAACTAATCCTAATTAGGTTAGCTGGTGGGGTCCATGCATTACAGGAGTCAGAGGGCCTGGTGAGGTCAACTCACGGCGTCTAGCCTTGGCCGAGGCAGAGCCGGGGAGCAAGTGCATTGCACTTCAGGGCTCCAAATGGGCGAGGAAGCTCTCTGGTAGCTAGAGGTGAGCTGCCGGGTTTTGGGGTTGGTTGGGTGAGGGTGGCGGAGTGGGCGCGGCCGGCGAGTCGAGCCCGAGGCTCACCACCGACGGTTAGGTTAGCGGCCTCGGCGAGGCCCGGGAGTCGTGGTTGACTCATTGGAGAGTGGTGAGTCGATGGGCTTAGTGGGTGACCAAAAGGTGGGGGCTGTGGCGGGCCCAAGTTCCGATCATCGACCCTTTTTAAAGAAGAGGAACGGAGAGGATGGAGGTTGCTAGGTTGTAGTGAACCTGGGGAGCCTTGGGGCGGGGTGGGTGATCGTGGGGCGTGGGGATCTGGGCCTTGGACTCGGCGAGTCGGATGTAGCCTCGGGGGTTAAGGCGAGGGACTAGCGGCTGGGGATGGCGGTTTGGGGGCGGAATGGGGGAGTCTTGGGGCGGAGGGACCGGGGGCGTGGCGTGTCGGCGATGGCGTGGCAGTGAAGAGAAGGCGGGGAAGAGTGAGGGTCGGGGGGT
>JAHIAM010013098.1:0-10471 GCA_021605205.1 Aegilops longissima
TAATCTGGTTATTCAGCATAGTTAACTTGTTTTAACATGCATGAAACCTGTACCAATGGATAGAGTGTATTTTTCGATAAATTTTCATATATAAATCTTTGCATTTGGAGTTATAGAATAAAAGTTATAAGCATTTGAAATTTGAATTATATTACGGATTTTATTATATAAAATAATTCGAATTAGAATTAATCGTCGGCATGAAGTCGACATGGCGTCGAGGTCAGCAAGTCGTCCAGGTCAAGCTGACCAGTGGGACCCGCATGTCGATTAGTTTAACTAATTAGTTTTAATTAAAACTAATCCTAATTAGATTAGTAGAAGGGTCCACATCATCGACCCGAGAGGTCAGCAGGGGCCTGGTGAGGTCAACTCACGGCGTCTAGCCGCGAGCCCGAGGCCTTGGCGTGAGCAAGTGCTTTTACACGTTCGGGCTCCAAATGGGCGGGGAGCACTCTGGTAGCTAGAGGTGAGCAGCGGTGTTTGGTGAGGTCGAGTTAGGTTAGGGGTGGCGGAGTGGGCGCCGGCGTGACAGAGTCGGCGGCCGAGGCTCGGCCACCGGCGGGTTAGGGTTAGCGGCCTCGGCGCGAAGTCGTGGTTAGACTCGTGGAGGTGTGGTGAGTGCGATGGGCATAGTGGTGTGGTCAATAGGTGGCCGGAGGCTCGTCGGCTGACAGTCCCAGATGGTGGAGTTCGAGCGATCATCGACCGCTCATTGTGGTGCAAGAAGAAGAGCGGAGAGGATGGAGAGGTAGCTAGGTTCAGTAGTGAACCTGCGGAAAGCTTCGTCGGGGCGGGGTGGGTGATCGTCGTGGCGGCGATGGGGATCTCCGTGACCTTGGACTCGGTCGAGTCGAGATGTGGCCTCGGGGGTTTGGGCGAGGGACTAGCTGGCTAGGGGTAGCGGAGGTCTTGGCGGAGCTGCAGGACATGGCGAGGAGGTGTGTGGGCGGCGGGGAGCCTGGCGTCGGCAGTGGCGTGTCGGCGATGGCGTCGGCCAGGTCGGCGAGAGAGAGGCGGGGAATGGGGTGTCGGGAGGTGGGACGACGGCGTGGGTGATCCAGGTCGGCGAGGGGTGAGGCGAGGCGTGACCAGCTGCGTGGCCCTGCGCTCGCCGGCCGGCACCGGCCTACTGCTGGCGAGCCAAGCAGCTCTGGCGCTGGTCTCTTTGAGGCTGGGCAGCAGGTGGGCAGATTCTTGGCTGACAGTAAGGTTTTTCATTTTTATCTTTTTCTATTTATGCAACTCTGTTTAGGGTTTTAAAAATACCAAAACCTTTTCAAAAATTACCAAAATGCTCCTGGTCACTAGTTGGAATATTCCCAACATGAAACATTTTAGTTTAACAATTTTGAACACTTAAAATAATTTTCATAATTTAAAATGCCCATTTCAAAATTTGTGATTTAATTATAGAACCCTTAGGTGACCTAGAAATGTTCCACCTTCTTTGACATGGATCCTAAACCCAAACAAAGAGGATGAGCATTTTGAAGGGCATTTGCAGTTCATTGAATTAAATTTTAGTAAACCCTAGTTATTTTAAGGGGGGTGTTACAGGGTTTCTGCCTTCCCCATTTCAAATTCAGATGAAATTTAAACATGATGCACACCTAATGCATGGTCTATACGGGATGTGACAACTCACCCCCACTCAAAGAATCTCGTCCGAGATTTAGAATCATTCTTGAAAAAGGTGGGGTACTCAAGTGAAGGCGATCCTCCCTTTCCCAAGTTGCTTCTTGCTCGGAATGGTTTGACCATTGAACCTTTAGAAACTTGATATTCCGGCGTCGGTGAGTGCGCTCGGTTTGATCGAGGATCTGAGCAGGGTACTCTCGATAGGTGAGGTTATCTTGGAGATCAAGCGTTTAGTGGTCCCTCCACGGATAGGATCCGAAGCAACGCTGAGTTGGGAAGCGTGGAAGACATCATGGACCTTGGAAAGATCGCGAGTAGTTCAATTGGTGAGCAACTTCCCTCGTTTGGCAAGAATGCGAAAGGGTCCAATGTAACGAGGCCAACTTGCCCTTGATACGAATCGATGGGTTCCCTTTAAAGGGAAACCGGAGGTAAGCCTTCGCCAATTTCATAAGCCATAGGCTTATGCTTGCGATCATATTGGCTCTTTTGCGAGATTGGGCTGTTTTCAAATTCTACGAACAAGCGAACTTGCTCTTACGCTTCTGGATCATATCCGGGCCAAAGTTGTCTCTCCGGTTTCGACCGTTAAGAAGCGTTCGACATTTTAGTCCATAAAGAACTTGAAAGGGCTTTGCCCGTGGCTTGATAGCTGTTGTTATAAGCGAACTTCGGCGAATGGAAGGCATTTCTCCCAATTCATGCGAAAGAGATGTGAAGCTGAAGCATATCCTCTAAGATTTGATTGACTCGTTCTACTTGACCACTTGATTGGGGATGGAAAGCGGTGCTAAAGGAGAGCGAGTTCCCATAGCGTTTGAAACTTTCCCAAAATCGAGAGGTGAAGAGACTTCCACGGTCGAGTTAATTTCAATGGAACACCATGAAGAGATATTAGAGATGTACAAATCAGCTAGCTGGCTAGCGGTTATACTCTCACGAACAGGTAGGAAGTGGGCTACTTTGGAAGGCGATCAACAACAGCGAAGATAGCGTTATTCCCTCTCTTGGTCTGGAAACCCGGTAATGAAATCCATACCGATTTTATCCCATTTCCATTCAGGAATGTCCAAAGGTTGAAGGGTACCGACAGGCCGTTGATGCTCTGCTTTAACTTCGACGACAAGCGTCGCGATTAGCAATGTATTGGCGATTTCTCTCTTCATCCTAGTCCACCAAAACCTCTGGCGTAGATCTTGATACATTTTAGTACTACCGGGATGAATGGTGAGAGGAGAGTCATGAGCTTCCTTAAGGATCAATACGCCTCGGGTTGCGCACCTTAGGAACCACTAGGCGGTCTCAAAGAACACGACACCTTGTTCATCAATGGAGAAACAATCTGCGACTCCTTTCTTGATGTTTCTCTTGATCGGGAGATTCCGGATCTACCTTCTGCTTTGATGATCTGATCCGTAAGGGTAGGTTTAGCCACCAGGGTGGAAAGAATCCTCGAGGAACAATGTGAAGATTAAACTACGAAATTCCTCGTGGAGAATTGGTTGACCTTGTTGTAACATCAAATTATTCTGATAAGATTTGCGACTTAGTCGTCAGCCATGACATTAGCTTTGCACAGGGTGTAGGATATTCCTAAGTGAAATCTGTAATCAACTTCGACCAACGTCTTTGCCGAGATTCAAATCCGGTTGGGTGAAGATATATTTCAGACTTTGGTGATCGGTGTAGATTTATAGCGATTACCCGGAGAGTAATGTCGCGAGGTTTTGAGTGCATGAACCACTCTGCAAGCTCTAGATCGTGTGTGGGATAGTTATCCTCATGTGGGCGCTATGTCGAGATCGTAGGCAATCACATAGCGATCTTGCATGAGTATCAACCTAGTCCTTGTCGGCGTCAATAGATAATAAAGTCCTTAGAAATCTGGTGGAATAAATGCGGGAGGCGGATGTCGAGCGTCTTTTCGGTTCTGAGCTGATCTCGCCTTGTGGCGTCCTCGAACTTCTTATCTTTCTTGAGGAGTTCGGTTAGAGGTTTAGCAACTTTAGAAATTCTCGGACGGCGGCAATAGCTTCGCTAACCGAGAAACTCGAACTTGCTTTACCGATTCAGGTGGAGTCCAATCAGGGCGGCTTGAACTTCGCTCGGGATTGACAGCAATACCCTTACGAAATTACATGTCCTAGATAGGTCATACGGTAACAGAATTCACATTAGAGAATTTGGCATAAAGGCGGTGCTCTCGAAGTTTCATCAATACTAGCCTTAGATGTTGGCATGTTCTTCCTCATTCTTGGAGTAGATGAGTATATCATCGAGGTATACCACGGCAATTTATCAAATACTCCATGAAGATTGAGTTCATTAAGAGAGAAGGTGGCTGGAGCATTGGTTAATCCGAAGGACATGACGGTGTACTCGTATTGGCCATAACGAGTGACAAAGGCCGTTTTGGGTATGTCCCGTTCTGATTTTGATTTGATGGTAGCCCAACCTCAAATCCATCTTGGAAAAAGGCGAGGATCCGCGAGCTGATCATACAGGTCGTTGATCTGAGGGCGGATACTTGTTCTTGATAGTGACCAAATTGACAGGTCGGTAATCTACAACCATCCGATCCGTACCATCCTTCTTCTTGACGAAGAGGCAGGGCAAGCCCATGGAGATGAACTAGGGCGGATGAAACCCTTTTGCAAGGACTCATCGAGTTGTTTCTTAAGTTCAGCTAGTTCTAGGGGTGCCATCTTATAAGGTCTTCTAGAGATTGGGGCGGTTCAGGATAAGATCTATCACGAACTCGACATCCTGTCGGTGGAATACAGCAGTTCTTCGGAAAGACATCCAGGAAATCACGGACTACGGAATATCTTGAGATCTGGAAGAGGTTGGCATTTAAGGAGTAAAGTGGCGCTTAGACACTCGGGTTAAAACATCCTTTGTTTTCCCGAAGGATGAGTAAGTTGAGCGGTTCTAGTCGAGCAATCAATCTTGGCATAATGGGCTGACATCCGGTCCATACCCAAGATGATGTTTATGTCAAGGACTTAAGAGCTATTAGGATGCAAGGAAAACTAATGCATCGACAAGAATTTCATTCCATGACTTATTCTAGAGGTTTGCCATCTAGAACCGGGGTTTAATTTCCATGGAGGTAGGCATGTCACGAGAATGTGGTGTTGTGCAACGAGCATAGCTCTCGAGAATAAATGAATGAGATGCTCGATATCAAAAGAATAGTTGCGGATGGCAATTAACAAGAAGCGTCCGAGGGCGGCGTTGGGATCCTCATAGGTTTCTTGGCGGAGACATAGTTGACATGGCCACGGCGGTGGCAGCGGCAGCATAGGAACCTTTCTGTTGGCTTGCGCGACCAGACTTTCCGGCTTGATTGGGGTTGTTACGGGGACACTCTCGAATATAGTGGCCCGTCTCTCCACATTTGAAGCAAGTGATCACATTTGGCCGTGGAGCCACATTAGCGATTGGACCTCCATATGTCTTGGGTGGAAAATCGGCTGATTGGGCGGCGCCTCGAAGGATGGCCTCGGGGTGTACACGGTGGTAGAGCCGTATTAGGAACCCAAACCCGGCGCTACACGGGAACGAGCGGATGCGATCGAGAATCACGGATGTGCTTGCGTGAAGCCTCGAAATCGATCTGCCCGATCTGGCGATAGCCTTATTGACTAACCGAGAAGAGGTGCATTCATGCGAGCGGAGATCTCGGCGTAGCTCGAGGCTAAGTCCCTTACGGAACCTCGCACCTTCTTAGCATCGGTAGAAACTTCTTGGGAGCATAACGTGCTAACCTCCCGAATTCACGGTGTAGGCATCACGTTCGGCCGGCCTTGGGTGGCTGCAGAATTCCTCACGTTTGCGGTCCATAAGTCCTTACGGAATATGGTGCTGCGAGCGGCTGAATTCATCCCAAGTTGTAACTTGTCCAGCGGACGCATAGCCTCATAGTTTTCCCACGGTGGCGGGGCCTTCCGGATGATAGGCGGCAAAGGTAACTTTGTCGACCTCGGAACACGATGGCGGGCAGCTTGTGATGAATCTGCGGAGCCAATCATCGGCGTCGAGTGGCTCGTGGAACATTTGAACTTTGGAGGATAAAGCTTGCGAAATCATTGGTGAAACCCCATCGTTTCTTGGCTGGCGTGCTGTGTTTTGTTCAATCCGCTCCAATAAGCGGTTGGTTTAGCTTATTGCGTTACGCTTCGACATCACCTCAGCCAAAGATGGCGGTTGCGGCGATTCACATTTACGGCTGCTGGCCTCTCCTGCTCTGGAACAGCGGGAGAATTCCAGTGTTGACCATCACGGGAGACAAAGCAAGGTTTAAACCAGGATGGCAAAATTTAACAAGGAAGTGCGGAAGGTAATGGGCAGTATGGAATGCAAAGATGTTCATCCGTATGACATGGTAATATAAACTGCCATATATATATATACCAGCGGTCATACACACCATTCATAGTTTAGTACAAGCTGGAGTACAACTATAAGGAAAGGCGTTACATCTCATGGAAGCATTCCAACTCCTATACATTATTTTCTACACTTAGGACGATACACACTAAGTCGTATTCCACGAGTCACGGGGCGGTGGAAACACAACTAATACCATACTAGGAATACTACTACTATCTCGAGGCAGCTCCATAGTAGTCCTCGTAGAAGTCACCACCCAGGACACGGAAGTGGAACATGATCGTCCGGAAGCAGACAATCTGTGGGGCACGTGGACCATAAGGACTCGGATGTGGCGTGGACCCTAAAGGGTGGCGAAGAGGCCCACGAGGAGGTGATGCCTCAACCTCACGCCACTCCATGAAGTCCGGCAAACCCGCCCTTCGAGTACAAATCTCTCATGTCCATACATCCAAGCTTCACGGCGGTGCAAACCTAGTCGAGTAGCCAGTGGTGGAGCGGGCATTATCAGCTCCATCATGAGGCCGGTTCTCACGGTCCTTGTCCTCCAACAACTTCGGTAGTGAGTGCGGAGGGAGTCCTCATGGGATGCATCCTGTACAAACCGAAGGTAGCCATGCGCCCGGGAAGGATCTTGGCATATAGCGGAAGTCGGTGTTGCTCGACAAAGCAGTCTGGCTCGAATGATAGTCATCATGGAATAGGCTGCATCTTTCGAGACATTCCATAGTGATTCGAGCCCATAGGAGCAGTGAAGTGGCTCGATAGCTCCGGGGTAGGATGGATAAATCCGGACCGTGCATAGGTATTGGCTTTGATTGAAATCCTGAACTGCTCCTCGGCGGTATATTAGGATACCATCGATAACCAGCCTCAATCATCACCCTAACCAACATGGCGTGTGACCGCACACATCGATGCAGTGAGTCGGCGAACCACTAGTTACGGAGCAGGTGGCCATCTGAAAGCACAGCCATAATGCAAAGGCATTAGAATTTCTAGGGAAAATCGGGCAGCATAACATCTGTAAATGCTCAAATCAAATTTGAGACATTCAAAATCAGATTTGCAAGACCACTCAACAACATCATATCAAGGTTACGGTTCAAATGGTAGCATACTAAAATTTAGTAACACTGAGCGAGGATGTAACCAACAATCCTACAAGGTACTACGGATAGTAACCGTGAACACGATAGAGAAGAGAGCCTAGTCCTAAACCCCGTTGAATGAGAAGAGGATGACTCGGATCGGAGGGCATAAGGTAAAGGAGTAAAAAAGCCTTCGTTCCTCCACAATCAATTCCCTACATATAACTAAAGCATTTCTAGACTCAACTTGACCAGTTTGGCTTAAGCGGACCTACGAGCAGCCCTTTCCGATGCCAGCTGTCGGGACCCGATTCAAGTCACATCGACCTAGCTGGTAACACCTCATATCACTTTGCGGCCTCCGCACGGTATTCCCAGGTGTCGCCTTACCATGGCCGGGACCGTTTGCGTCTTTTGGCTCACGTATATGATAGTGTCGCTAGCATCCACATGACAAGAACCGGGCCGACATGGCTGATCGTGAACCAAGCGGCACTAACCTATGGGGACAGGCATACATGAAACACTTGAGCATGTCGGTCATCAGCGTATGAACTTGGGCTGTAGCTTGGGCTAACGAGGACTCCGGTATCCGGGACTGTGAGCTAAGCGAGGACTCAAGTATCACCGTGACATTTCCCGAAGGAACGAGACATAAGCAGAAATGAATCACATGCCGGCCGATCAAGTGTCCAGCAGTAGTCTTTGGGCTAGCGAGGACTCCGGTGAACCAGGGCATGCGGACTACTATCGCTCGAAGCACGAGACTACATTTCCCCATATGAGAGGCTGCCAAGGATAAACAACTAGATTGTCGGATCCCACTCATACCAAGCATTTCAATCATACCGCATAATATGCCCGATGTGAGTAAATACAACAAGGCATCACAACAAAACTCTACAACTCAAGTACTTTATTTAAGAGGCTCAAGGAGCCATACATACATAGTCATACAGGAGGGGTCACATGACCCAACACTCAAAGTCATACAATCATACAAGCACATGCGGAAGCAAAGTAGTCTAGTGCAGACTCTAGAAAGAAAAGAAAGCTTGTTGGAGCCTTTCTATCTACATGGCCCTTCACAAGTCTTAGATCGCCACAGGTGGCTAGCTTACTAAATCGAAGTCAACATCTACATAGAATCCGTCGGAGGGTAGTATAGTCCTCGAAAAATATTGATTAAGCAAACATGAGTACAAAAGTACTCAGCAAGTCTTACTACAGAATCCTATCATACATGCACATTCTCAAGGAAGGAAGTGGAGTTAAATGCAGCAAGCCAGCTTTGACTCTTGGCTAAGCTATCCTCGTGACACACTTTGTAAAGCATTTGTCGTACAGAGTCCACTAATCACCATCACAATACTCACCGTGGATCCTCTCTCGTCATCCCGAGAGGCCATCCACGATACTCACACTATCTTGAGGCTTTTAGTAGTATCCATTTACTTGTCTATGAACTGATATAGGTAACCCGAAGTCCTTCTCCGTGGACACGGCTATTGAATAGATCATATTTAACCTGCGGTATACTTCTTCACGCTCTCACCACTTATAAATCGTTTACCACGACATGTACTCGGCAACCTTCAGCGGAAGCCCAGCGTGGGTGTCGGCACAGCCTACCTAAACACTCAAGTCCCTAGTCGGGTTTATCGCCTATTGGGTTCCATCCATGAGGAGTCCGGCGAGGTTTCCCATACAGCCCGAGCGATGTGTGCGGGGTTCGAGATACCAAGCGGGCATTGATTTACAGACCCCGCAGTGCCTACCGCAACACAACCCACCCCTAAGGTCAGCGTTGCGTGCGGCCCCGACATGCTACAAACACGAAACTACTTGCAACTCCGGACTATGAGCGGGGTGGTTAAGCCGAGAGGGTCCATTGGTTTGGGCCCAATGTGTGGTAGTAGCTAGTTCATGGATCACAAACACAGATCTCAGTTCTTAAGTTCGGCCTCAATGAAACAACCCACCATGTACTCCTACATGGCCTCTCATCGATACCTTTACCAAATCGTGTTCAACACTTACACTCTCGAACCAACACAACCTTTCCTCCAGTTCATCATCCCGATGAGCGGACTGACACAACTCTAAGCATAGCAAGCATAGCATGGTAGGAATCACAAACATGGCTCAATCAACTCCTACACATACTAGTGGGTTTCATCTAATTCTTGTGGCAATGTGAGGTCATGCAAAGGAAGTGGGTTCAACTACCAGCACACAGCAGTTGAATCGCGTTGTCTTAATGCAGATAAAATGAGGCGAAGCGAGAACATGGGTTTGTATCGGAATGATCAATGAATTGCTTGCACTGATGGGCAGGGTGAAGAACGCCCTTGGATGGGTTATCGAGGTTATCTTGAGGCAGAACCTATCATGAAAACACACCAAAATAAACATACAACCAATATGCAACAATATGATGCATGCTATGACATAGGCAAGATGAATGTGTGTTGGCCTAATGCAAGTTGAAGGGACGAGGATGATCTCATTTGAACCAAAGGTTCAAATGATAGATCATGTGAGTTAGTCTAATGGTGCAAAATCTTAATCTGGTTATTCAGCATAGTTAACTTGTTTTAACATGCATGAAACCTGTACCAATGGATAGAGTGTATTTTTCTGATAAATTTTCATATATAAATCTTTGCATTTGGAGTTATAGAATAAAAGTTATAAGCATTTGAAATTTGAATTATATTCTGGATTTTATTATATAAAATAATTCAGAATTTGAATTAATCTTGTCGGCATGAAGTCAACATGACTGTCGGAGGTCAGCAGGGTCGTCCAGGTCAAAGCTGACCAGTGGGACCCGCATGTCGAGTTAATTTAACTAATTAGTTTTAATTAAAACTAATCCTAATTAGATTAGCGAGAGGGTCCACATCATCGACCCGAGAGGTCAGCAGGGCCTGGTGAGGTCAACTCACGGCGTCTAGCCGCCGCGAGGCAGAGCCTGCGAACAAGTGCTTTGCACGTTCGGGCTCCAAATGGGCCGGGAGCACCTCTGAGTAGCTAGAGGTGAGCAGCGGTGTTTGGAGGATCGATTGGGTTAGGGTGGCGGAGTGGGCGCCCGGCGAGTCGGGCGGCACGAGGCTCGACCACCGCAGGTTAGGGTTAGCGGCCTCGGCGGGGGGAGTCGTGGTTAGACTCGTGGAGGTGTGGTGAGTCCGATGGGCATAGTGGTGTGGTCATAGGTGGCAGGCTCGTCGGTGACGGTCAGATGGTGAGTTGACGATCATCGACCGCTCTTGTGGTGCAAGAAGAAGAGCGGAGAGGATGGAGAGGTAGCTAGGTTCGTAGTGAACCTGGGAAGCTTCGTC
>JAHIAM010013102.1:0-19083 GCA_021605205.1 Aegilops longissima
GGAGAAGGAAGGGAGAGGTGGGCTGCGCCCTCAACCCATTGTCCAATTGGACTAGAGCTTGGGAGGGCGCCTGCGCCACCTCTGGCTCCCTTCCCACTAAGGCCCATGGGCCCATACTCTTCCCGAATTCCGTAACTCTCCGGTACTCCGAAAATACCGAATCACTCGGAACCTTTCGAACTCGAATATAGTCGTCAATATATCGATCTTTCGTCTCGACCATTTGAGACTCCTCGTCATGTCCCGATCTCATCCGGGACTCCGAACTCCCGGTACATCAAAACTCATAAACTCATAATATAGCAGCATCATGAAACCTTAAGCGTGCGGACCCTACGGGTTAGAGAACTATGTAGACATGACCTAGAACCATTCTCGGTCAATAACCAATAGCGGAACCTGGATGCCCATATTGGTTCCTACATATTCTCTGAAGATCTTTATCGGTCAAACCGCATAACAACATACGTTGTTCCTTTGTCATCGGTATGTTACTTGCCGAGATTGATCGTCGGTATCAATACCTAGTTCAATCTAGTTACGGCAAGTCTCTTTACTCGTTCCGTAATACATCATCTCACAACTAACTCATTAGTTGCAATGCTTGCAAGGCTTATAGTGATGTATTACCGAGAAGGGCAGAGATACCTCTCAGACAATCGGATGACAAAACCTAATCTCGAATCGCCAACCCAACATGTACCTTTGGAGACACTGTAGTACTCCTTTATAATCACCCGATTCACGTTGTGACGTTTGGTAGTACCAAAGTGTTCCTCCGGTGGCAGGAGTTGCATAATCTCATAGTTATAGGAACATGTATAAGTCATGAAGAAAGCAATAGCAACATACTAAGCGATCAAGTGCTAAGCTAACGGAATGGGTCATGTCAATCAGATCATTCAACTAATGATGTGATCCTTGTTAATCAAATAACAACTCCTTGTTCATGGTTAGGAAACATAACCATCTTTGATTAACAAGCTAGTCAAGTAGAGGCATACTAGTGACATCTTGTTTGTCTATATATTCACACATGTATTATGTTTCGGTTAATACAATTCTAGCATGAATAATAAACATTTATCATGATATAAGGAAATAAATAATAACTTTATTATTGCCTCTAGGGCATATTTCCTTGAGTCTCCCACTTGCACTAGAGTCAATAATCTAGTTCACATCACCATGTGATTTAACATCAATAGTTCACATCTATATGTGGTTAACACCCATAGTTCACATCGACATGTGACCAACACCCAAAGGGTTTACTAGAGTCAATAATCTAGTTCACATCGCTATGTGATTAACACCCAAAGAGTACTAAGGTGTGATCATGTTTTGCTTGTGAGATAATTTTAGTCAGCAGTGCATCACATTCGAGCCGTAAGTATTTTGCAAATTTCTATGTCTACAATGCTGCTTGCGGAGCTACTCTAGCTAATTGCTCCCACTTTCAATATGTATCAGTTGAGACTTAGAGTCATCTAGATTAGTGTTAAAACTTGCATCGGCGTAACCCTTTCGACGAACCTTTTTCACTTCCATAATCGAGAAACATATCCTTATTCTACTAAGGATAATTTTGACCGCTGTCCATTGATCTACTCCTAGATCACTATTGCACTCCTTGCCAAGCTTAGTGGTAGGGTATGCAATAGATCTGGTACCTGACATGACATACTTTATAGAACCTATGGTGATGCATAGGGAATGACTTTCATTCTCTTTCTATCTTCTGTGGTGGTCGGGGTTTGAGTCTTACTCAATCTCACACCTTGTAACACAGGCAAGAACTCTTTCTTTGACTGTTCCATTTGAACTACTTCAAAATCTTGTCAAGGTATGTATTCATTGAAAAACTTATCAAGCGTCTTGATCTATCTCTATAGATCTTGATGCTCAATATATAACAACTTCACGAGGTCTTTCTTTGAAAAACTCCTTTCAAATACTCCTTTATGCTTTGCAGAATAATTCTACATTATTTCCGATCAACAATATGTCATTCACATATACTTATCGAAATGTTGTAGTGCTCCCCTCACTTTCTTGTAAATCTGAGGCTTCACAAAATGCATATAAAACTATATCTTTGATCAACTTATCAAAGCGTGTATTCAACTCGAGATGCTTGCACCAGTCCATAGATGGATCATTGGAGCTTGCACATTTTGTTAGCTCCTTTAGGATTGACAAAACCTTCGGTTGCATCATATACAACTCTTCTTTAATAAATCCATTAAAGAATGTAGTTTTGACATCCATTTGCAGATTTCATAAAATGTGGCAATTGCTAACATGATTCGGACAGACTTAAGCATCGCTACTGAGTTGAGAAAATCTCATTGTAGTCAACACCTTGAACTTGTCAAAACCTTTTTGCGACAAGTCGAGCTTTGTAGATAGTAACACTACTATCAACATCATCTTCCTCTTGAAGATCCATTTATTTACATGGCTTCTTGATCATCGAGCAAGTCAATCAAAGTCCATACTTTGTTCTCATACATGGATCCTATCTCAGATTTCATGGCCTCAAGCCATTTCGCGAATCTGGGCTCATCATCGCTTCCTCATAGTTCGTAGGTTCATCATGGTCTAGTAACATGACTTCGAGAACATGATTACCGTACCACTCAGTGCGGATCTTACTCTGGAAGACCTCACGAGGTTTGGTAGCAACTTGATCTGAAGTTTCATGATCATCATCATTAACTTCCTCACTAATTGGTGTAGGAATCACGGAACTGATTTACGTGATGAACTACTTTCCAATAAGGGAGAAGGTACAATTACCTCATCAAGTTCTACTTTCCTCCACTCACTTCTTTAGAGAGAAACTTCTTCTCTAGAAAGGATCCATCTAACAACGAATAACTTGCCTTGGATCTGTGATAGAAGGTGTACCCAATAGTTACCTTTGGGTATTCTATGAAGGCACTTCTCCGATTTGGGTTCGAGCTTATCGGTGAAAACTTTTCACATAAGCATCACAACTCAAACTTTAAAAAGCGACGACTTAGGTTTCTTGCTAAACCATAGTTCATCGGTGTCATCTCAGCGGTTTAGATGGTGCCCTATTAAGCGTGAATGCAGCTGTCTCTAATGCATAACCCCAAAGCGATAGTGGTAAATCGGTAAGATACATCATAGATCGCACCATATCAATAAAGTCTTGATTCTGACGTTCGGACACACCATTACGTTGTGGTGTTCCGGTGGCGTGAGTGTGAAACTATTTCACATTGTTTTATTGAAGACCAAACTCGTAACTCAAATATTTTCCTCCACGATCAGATCGTAGAAACTTTATTTTCTTATTACGATGATTCTTCACTTCACTCTGAAATTCTTTGAACTTTTCAAATGTTTCAGACTTGTGTTTCATCAAGTAGATATACCCATATCTGCTCAAATCATCTGTGAAGGTCAGAAAATAACGATACTTGCCGTGAGCTTTAACACTCATTGGACCGCATACATCGGTATGTATTATTTCCAATAAGTCATTTGCTCGCTCCATTGTTCGGAGAAGCGAGTCTTTAGTCATCTTGCCCATAAGGCATGGTTACTTAAGCATCAAGTGATTCATAATCAAGTGATTCCAAAATCCCATCAGCATGGAGTTTCTTCATCGCTTTACATAATATGACCTAAGCGGCGATTGCCACAAATAAGTTGCACTATCATTATTAACTTTGCATCTTTTGGCATCAATATTATGAATATGTGTATCACTACGATCGAGATCAACAACCATTTTCATTGGGTGTGTAACCATATAAGGTTTTATTCATGTAAGCAGAACAACAATTTATTCTCTTACTTAAATGAATAACCGTATTGCAATAAACATGATCAAATCATATTCATGCTCAGCATAAGCACCAAATAACATTTATTTAGGTTTAACACTAATCCGAAAGTATAGGGGTGTGCGATGATGATCATATCAATCTTGGAACTACTTCCAACACTCATCGTCACTTCCCTTCAACTAGTTTCTGTTTTACGTAACTCCTGTTTGAGTTACTAATCTTAACAACCGAACAAGTATCAAATACTCAGGGGCTACTATAAACACTAGTAAAGCACACATCAATAACCTGTATATCAAATATACTTTTGTTCACTTTGCCATCCTTCTTATCCGCCAAATACTTGGGGTAGTTCCGCTTCCAGTGACCAATTCCATTGTAGCAAAAGCACTTAGTCTCAGGCTTAGGTCCAGACTTGGGCTTCTTCACTCGAGTAGCAACTTGCTTGCCGTTCTTTTTGAAGTTCCCCTTCTTCCCTTTGCCCTTTTCCTTGAGACTAGTGGTCTTGTCAATCATCAACACTTGATGCTCTTTCTTGATTTCTACCTTCGTCGATTTCAGCATCACGAAGAGCTTGGGAATACTTTTGTCATCCTTGCATATTATAGTTCATCACAGTTCTACTAACTTGGTGATGGTGACTAGAAAATTCTGTCAATCACTATCTTATCTGGAAGATTAACTCCCATGATTCAAGCGATTGAAGTACCCGGACAATCTGAGCACATGCTCACTAGTTGGCGATTCTCCTCCATCTTTTAGCTATAGAACTTGTTGGAGACTTCATATCTCTCAACTCGGGTATTTGCTTGAAATATTAACTTCAACTCTGGAACATCTCATATGGTCCATGACGTTCAAAACGTCTTTGAAGTCCGATTCTAAGCCGTTAAGCATGGTGCACTAAACTATCAAGTAGTCATCATATTGAGCTAATAAGCGTTCATAACGTCTGCATTGCTCCTGCAATAGGTACATCACCTAGCGGTGCATTAAGGACATAATTCTTACGTGCAGCAATGAGGATAAACCTCGGATCACGGATCCAATCCGCATCATTGCTACTAACATTTTCAACATAATTTTCTCTAGGAACATATCAAAACAAACATATAAAAGCATAGGAAGCAACAAGCGAGCTATTGATCTACAACATAATTTGCAAAATACTACCGGGACTAAGTTCATGATAAATTTAAGTTCAATTAATCATATTACTTAAGAACTCCCACTTAGATAGACATCTCTCTAGTCATCTAAGTGATTACGTGATCCAAATCAACTAAACCATGTCCGATCATCACGTGAGATGGAGTAGTTTCAATGGTGAACATCACTATGTTGATCATATCTACTATATGATTCACGCTCGACCTTCGGTCTCCGTGTTCGAGGCCATATCATTATATGCTAGGCTCGTCAAGTTTAACTGAGTATTCGCGTGTGCAACTGTTTTGCACCGTTGTAGATGGACGTAGAACTTATCACACCCGATCATCACGTGGTGTGCGGGTACTACGAACTTTGTAGCAGTGCATACTCGGGAGAACACTTCTTGATAATTTTAGTGAGAGATCATCTTATAATGCTACCGTCAATCAAAGCAAGATAAGATGCATAAAGGATAAACATCACATGCAATCAATATAAGTGATATGATATGGTCATCATCATCTTGTGCTTGTGATCTCCATCTGACTTACCGTCATGATCACCATCGTCACCGTAGCGACACCTTGATCTCCATCGTAGCATCGTTGTCGTCTAGCCAACTATTGCTTCTCGACTATCGCTCTTTGCTTAGTGATAAAGTAAAGCAATTACATGGCGTTGCATTTCATACAATAAGCGACAACCATATGGCTCCTGCCGATTGCCGATAACTTCGGTTACAAAACATGATCATCTCATACAATAAAATATAGCATCACGTCTTGACCATATCACATCACAACATGCCTGCAAAAACAAGTTAGGCGTCCTCTACTTTGTTGTTGCAAGTTTTACGTGGCTGCTACGGGCTGAGCAAGAACCGTTCTTACCTCGCATCAAAACCACAGCGATAGTTTGTCAAATAGACTCCGTTTAACCTTCTCAAGGACGGGCGTAGTCACTCGGTTCAACTAAAGTGAGAGGCAGACACCGCCGGTCACCTTTAAGCAACGAGTGCTCGGGCGGTGAAACCAGTCTCGCGTAAGCGTCTGCGTAATGTCGGTCCGGGCGCTTCATCTCACAATACCGCTGAACCAAAGTATGACATCTTTGGTGGCGGTATGACTTATATCGCCCACAACTCACTTGTGTTCTACTCGTGCACATGACATCAGCGCATAAAACCAGGCTCGGATACCCTTTGTTGGGGAGCGTAGTAATTTCAAAAATTTTCCTACGAACCGCAAGACCATGGTGATGGCATAGCGAGAGAGGAAGTGTATGTCCACGTACCCTCGTGAGCGAAAGCGAGCGTTATAACAACGCGGTTGATGTAGTAAATGCGTCTTCACGATCCGACCGATCCAAGCACCGAGCGTCGGCACCTCCGAGTTCTGCACACGTTCAGCTCGATGGCGATCCCGGACTCGATCCAGCAAAGTGTCGGGGATGAGTTCCGTCGACCTGACGGCGTGGTGGCGATGATGATGCTCCACCGGCGGGGCTTCGCCTAAGCTCATGACGATATGACTTCTCCGGCGCGAGGCTTCGCCTAAGCTCATGACGATATGACGAAGTGGAATATGGTGGAGGGGGCACCGCCACGGCTAAGGCGATCCGTAGATCAACTTGTGTGTCATGGGGTGCCCCCTGCCCGTATATAAAGGAGGGAGGAGGAGGCCGGCCCTAGGAGAGGCGCGCAAGGAGTCCTACTCCCAGGGAGTAGGACTCCTTCTTTCCTAGTCCAACTAGGAGAAGGGGAAAAGGGGAAGGAGAAGGAAGGGAGAGGTGGGCGCGCCCCTCCCATTGTCCAATTCGGACTGGGCTTGGGGAGGCGCGGCCACCTAGGCAGCTCCTTCCACTAAGGCCCATTAAGGCCCAATACTCTTCCCCGTATTCCGTAACTCCCGGTACTCGAAAAATACCGAATCACTTGGAACCTTTCCGAACTCGAATATAGTCGTCCAATATATCGATCTTTACGTCTCGACCATTTGAGACTCCTCGTCATGTCCCGATCTCATCCGGGACTCGAACTCCTTGGTACATCAAAACTCATAAACTCATAATATAAGCATCATCGAAACCTTAAGCGTGCGGACCCTACGGGTTCGAGAACTATGTAGACATGACCTAGAACTATTCTCGGTCAATAACCAATAGCGGAACCTGGATGCCCATATTGGTTCCTACATATTCTGAAGATCTTTATCGGTCAAACCGCATAACAACATACGTTGTTCCTTTGTCATCGGTATGTTACTTGCCGAGATTCGATCGTCGGTATCAATACCTAGTTCAATCTCGTTCTTGGCAAGTCTCTTTACTCGTTCCGTAATACATCATCTCGTAACTAACTCATTAGTTACAATGCTTACAAGGCTTAGGTGATGTGTATTACCGAGAAGGCAGAGATACCTCTCAGAGCAATCGGAGTGACAAAACCTAATCTCGAAATCGCCAACCCAACATCTACCTTTGGAGACACCTGTAGTACTCCTTTATAATCACCCGATTACGTTGTGCGTTTGGTAGTACCAAAGTGTTCCTCCGATGGCAGGAGTTGCATAATCTCATAGTCATAGGAACATGTATAAGTCATGAAGGAAGCAATAGCAACATACTAAGCGATCAAGTGCTAAGCTAAAGGAATGGGTCATGTCAATCAGATCATTCAACTAATGATGTGACCTTGTTAATCAAATAACAACTCCTTGTTCATGGTTAGGAAACATAACCATCTTTGATTAACAAGCTAGTCAAATAGAGGCATACTAGTGACATCTGTTTGTCTATATATTCACACATGTATTATGTTTCCGGTTAATACAATTCTAGCATGAATAATAAACATTTATCATGATATAAGAAATAAATAATAACTTTATTATTGCCTCTAGGGCATATTTCCTTCATAATCCTCGGTTAGTAAACCATGGTGGAAGCACACAGGGACTGAGCGCGCCCAGTCCAGCCCGCTTAATAGATCTACCTCGCTGTCGATTGTCAAAACCGGTGGATCTCGGGTGGGGTCCCAAACTGTCGTCTAGGCGGATGGTAACAGGAGACAAGGGACACGATGTTTTACCGGAGTTGGGCCCTCTTGATGGAGGTAAAACCCTCGTCCTGCTCGATTGATATTGATATTGTGGATGTTTACAAGAGTGGATCTACCACGAGATCAAGGAGGCTAAACCCTAGAAGCTAGCCTATGGTATGATTGTAAGGGTTGTTGATGATGATGTAGTCCCTCGGACTAAAGCCATCCGGTTTATATAGACATCGGAGAGGGCTAGGGTTACATAGAGTCGGTTACAATGGTAGGAGATCTACATATCCGTATCGCCAAGCTTGCCTTCCGCCAAGGAAAGTCCCATCCGGACACGGGAGAAGTCTTCAATCTTGTATCTTCATAGTCTTGGAGTGCAGTCGATGATGATAGTCCGGTGATAATAGTTGGTGATGATGGTAGTCGGCTATCCGGACACCCCTAATCGAGGACTCCTCGGTAGCCCACGAACCAGGCTTCAATGACGATAAGTCCGATCATTATATTGCTTGGCATTGCAAGGCGGGTTCCTCCTCAAATGATAGAAGATTGTGAACACCGGGATAGTGTCCGCTCTGCAAAATAAATTCCACATTCCGTAGTAGAGAATAATAATATATACACAAGTTCAATCTGCGGCGTTTTTACGTGGCATGGCGTCACACCACTACCAAGCCATTACTTGAATTGTTTTTTACTTTACCACCTCAGCGCATTTAGCGAGGCGGTTTCCTTGGCACGTCTTGTCGAAGCAGAGATCGTGTTTCCCCTTAATCCAGGATTCTCATCAATACGGACGTGGGTAACCCAACGCGCCATTGATGGTGGCGGCAGGGGATAGCGAGTTTTACCGGGCGGTGGGGGCCGCGTAAGAACCCGCCCATATAAGGGATAAGATTCACCTTCTCACCTCGCCTTCTTCCTCCTTTGCTTATCCATCTCCAGCTTTTCGAGCTCCAGCGCCCAAGTTCGCGCATCTCATCTCAACCTTCTCAGGCCATGTCGGGCGGGAGGTAAATGGTTGGCCTCCACCGTTAAGGAGGAGCACATCGCCAAACTGCGTGGCGCGGATACCTTTCGGCGACATCAGCGCATCGGCTTCTTGACGAGCAGCTCATCCCCCAGGCCCCACTTCCTCCATGAACTGGGCTTTCCACTCACCCCTTTGTCCGTGGCTCATGTTCTACTCGGCACTGGATTTCCATGATCTGGCGCGAACTTCATCCTCAACATCTCGGCGTTTATCATCGTGTGCGAGGCCTTCCTTTGCATCGGACCCACTTTGGCTTGTGGCTCAAGACCTTCAATGTCAAGCGAAGGTAGTGAAGGGCACTCAAGCGGACTCCGGGCGCCATGTTGGGCAAGATGCCCAATGTCCTTTAGTTGAAGGGGCCTTCGTGGAATCCGTCAAGGGTGGCAATCGGGGTGGTTCTATATCACGAGCCGTGTGACCCTACATGGCGGCGGCCCCGAGTTTAGATCTGGTACCCCGCAGCTCACCTCACTGAAAGAAGGGGCTTGCTTTGTGGGGTAGTTCGAAGGAGTGGCGGGACTCAAGCACATGTCAGAAAGCTGGTGAAAGAAGCTCGGGCTGATTAGCGTGGTCAGTCATGCTCGTCGCGGATTCTCCCATGCCAAGCGGGCATTCAATCTATGGGAGTTCGATCCGGAACAGCACCAGTGCTGAGCAAGCTCTTGACCACGATGTCTGAAAGCGCTGGAAGAGTGCTGTTCAAAAGCGCAAGCCCCGAAGATGTGATTTATTTCGCTCGCGGCCTTGGCCGGCGAGGTAAGTGATTCTACTCCTTCACAGGACACTTGTTTTCATAGTTTGACTCTATCTGGTTTTAATTTCCCTTTTCCTTTAACAGGAACTTGGAAGAGGAAAGAGCAGATTACTGTCCGGCTCCTATGCGAGAAAACCCGATGAGGCCTTTCGTCTAAGCGAAATTTCTGGTTCCGGCACCGCATGTGGTGCGGAGAAGAAAAACCAATAAGGAGGCCACGGGTGCTCGAAAGAGTGCCCGTTTTCAGTGTCCGATGACTCAGGCGGACTCCTCCCGAAAATGAGGAGGAAGAGGACTCTCTCGGAGGAGGGAGAGAGGAAGAGGCTTCCAGCGGGGGAGGCGAAGGTCAGAGGAAGGACTATTCCCGGACAGCTCCGCCAACATCAAGCGTTGGCGAGGAAGAATAACCTTCAGGCCAGGCCTCGGCGAGATCGTAAGTATCCAGTTCCTGAATGATTTATAATTTCTTTTCTACGTCACATAGTGTCATTACGATGCCGCATCTTTGCTGTAGTCCGGCCGGTGATGATCTCCCGCTTCATCGAGTGGATCGTTTGCTCACGTCGGATGTAGACTCCATCCCGACCGCCTCCACCCCTTGCGGCGTCGAGGGGCGCGAGGTGGGATCCCAGAAGGACCCATCGGGGAGGCTCGGGCGCCACAAGGCGTCCTCCGGACTTTCGCGGACTCCACGCCGGAACCCGCGGTGGTTCGAGTCGGCAGCCCCTTCAAGCGAAGGCAAGACCGTGGCTTGCCGGCTTCTGTCCAACGGGCGCGGGTAATTTGTTGGGCGCTGCGGGCGCTTCCATCGAGGAAGAACACCGCACTATTATGAGTGCGGTGATCGAAAAGTCAGCTTCGCCAAGGCGGGCTGGCCGAAACTGCGGTAGCCTTCTATCGGGCTTTGAGGTAAAGTTAAAAATATGCAATGTAATACCGCATAGACGGTAGCCCACGATGCTCGGTTCGGTGTTGGAAAGAAAAGCGGATGAGGATCTGAAAAAAGATATCTGTGAGGTTGCTAAAAATTATGTCAATATGGGTTGCGAGGCTCGCTGTTGACCTCTGCCGCCTTGCTGCGGAGTCGGTGCTGTGAAGCGAGGAGCTCGGCGGTCGAGCAAGAGCTCGGCAGCGCCAGAAGCAGCTCGGGACAAAGAAGGTGAGTAACACCACTTTGAACTTGTACCTTACAGAAAAGGATTTAGGTTGCAACAAAAATAACAAGGATAACATGGGTGCTGCGGGGCCCACGAGCAGTGGCGACCACAGAGGAGGCCGTGTCCGTGGCGACATAATCTGCCGCGGAGCAGGCAGGCGAGAAAGCGAGGAGGCGCGGGTGGCGGTGGTTCAGCAAGAGCTCAGGCTCTCATGGAAAGCATGAGCTTGGGCGTGACTCAAGACTCGAGAGTCAGGCTTGCCTCGTCTCGAAAGTGCAAAACCGCCAAGGCGAGGCCCATAAGTCCCTTGAGGAGATTGAGTTGATGAGGAAGATAGCGGCGGGTAAGGCATTTTTCATGCAAAGCAAGCATGTGAATATAAATTCGTGTTACTTACCCGAATTGGAGCTCTCGAGGCGTTTGCAGATCTGCCTCGGCGTGTACGATCGCGCGCATTCTACCCGAGGCAAGGAGATCAGCGGAGAAGGTCTTACGGTCTCGGTATCTTTGAGACCGGCCGTCAGTGCCCCTAGCGACCAGCTAAAGCAGCTGGTCGAGCTTCCAAAGTGGCGAGCAGGCCATGAAGGGCCTCATAGTCCGGTGTGGCACGGAGAGGCCATGCACAGGAGCTACTTGGCCTCGTCACGACGGCTGGTGGATCGTGCCCACAGGTGGAGGTTATCAGCGCTCCTGTATTGAAGGTGCTCGTCGGGCCCTTGCCAGCGCAAAGGTGCATTAGGGCAAAAGCTGGATGCGGAGAAGCTAATCAGCGCAGCGCCACCGGTGCAAGGAACATCGTCGCCGAAATGTACTATAAGGCTGTCTGAAGGGTGCCCGCAAGATTGTGGATGAGTGCCCGGGGATGTAATTTTTGAGTAAATCGCAATGTGTTATCACATGCGCTGAAAAATTTGTTCATATCGCTAAGCAACACTTGTTAATTTAAAATATTACCTTACAATGCGGCCGTTTATTAAATCGAGAGATGGCAAATCGTAAACTTCAACCCCCATGCCACAGTCTTTGGGGTGTTGGGATAAACTTAGGCGCTCTAGTTCCCATTTTGGGTCCATCGAGGCGCTCAACACAATGAACAAAGCAAGCTGGACTTATAGTGCTTGAACACTCTCCTTAGCCATAAATTCTATAATTTTAAATTTGGTGAACCCCTAGTATTCGGAAGGACGAATTGAGGCGCTATCACGCCTATCGTCGGACATAATCCGAACTTTGCTCGAGCGGCGTAGGTCTTTAAGGACCGAAAGGACCTCTCGAACAGCGACCAGTCTCTCGCCTTATCATGACGAGTCAGTTTAGCTTTCTCCTTTGAGGCGTTAACCCGGCTCAACGAGGCAATCGCGATGGTTCTCCAGTGCTACCTTAGCGATAAAGCGGGCGTAAGGTGCCAAACATGGGGAGGCAAACCCAACTATTGACCCAAGACATGATTGGAGCGATTCATATAATGCTATAAGTTAGGGTGCCGCACTTGTGAAAGTGTTAGGACTTTATCACACCATAATCGGAGAACATAAGCCCACAGTGTATTTGGCGTACCAAAATGTGCAGGTGCAACATGTAAAGTAACTGAACATATATATATATATATATATATATATATATATATATATATATATATATATATATATATATATAAGGTAATACAATTATGGGTAAAAGTGCTGCATTTTATTAGAAAATATGCTATGAGTGCGGAATGATACAAATAGTCACGGGAAAGCAAAGATTGGACGAATTAAAGCGTCTCCCTCGAGGGTAGGCCGCGGAATGTTGTATTTAACAAATTTAATGCTCGTGATGGAGACCACGAGTGTTAAATCGGCCTTTGTCCTTCCACGGCTGTTGCATCATGAGTTGGCAGGGTTAGCATGGGGACATGAGTTCTGTATAAAAAGAAAAATAAAAGAAAAAAGCGACACACTTGGGAGCCCTGGTGTGGTCGAACCGCACTCTGGAGTCTGTTGTGGTTGTGCCTTTCCCCTATGCCCATGGTGTCTCCAAAGGCGTAATTATGTCTGAAGAGCTTCTCTTACAATGTTGCGAGGCTGGGGTTGAGGCCGCATTGCTCTGCGTGCTCGGGCGTGCGGAGTGGTCTTGGTTGATGTTGCTCCGGGCACGTTTGGTCGTAATCCGGTCGTTTAACGGTCGGACTCGAGAATTGCCTTAAAGGCTGCTCGTACTTACGCGAGAGCGCTGTATGTTCCTCCATTCGGAGGGGGCGTTCCGTGTTTCCATTGACCATGATGACTCCCGAGGGCTGGCATCTTGAGCTTGAGGTATGCATAATGCGGCACGCGTTGAATTTTCTGAGCAGCGGTTACGTCCGGCGAGCGTGATAGCAGCTGCGGAGCAGGACTATGTCGAAGATTAACTCCTTGCCGGAAATTATCCGGGGATCCGAAGACCACTTCGATTATGGCGAGCACTGTACAATTGGCCTCGACACAGGTATGCACCTTTGAAGGTTGTCTTTGTAGGTTTAATCCTTGAAGGTCTATGCCCATCTTCGCCTTGTATCATGATAAAGCGGTTCGAGAGCTCTGCCGCCATCCATCAGGACTCGTGAGAGTGAAATCCATCGACGATTGGGTCTAAAACCAATGGTGGCGAATCCTCCATAAGCGGATCTTGGTCGGATGGTCTCTTGATCGAAAGTGATGGGCAAGAGGACCATGGGTTGAATTTTAGGCGGCGGCTCCGCCAGCGTATCGTCCCTTAGTGCGCTTCCGCTCCCTCTTGGGAATATCGTTGCGTATATCATGTTTACCGTCCGAACTTGAGGGAATCCCTTTTGTCCTCTGTTGTTGGTGGCGGGTCTCTTCCTCGTCATCATTGTGTAGCCTTGTCCTGTTTTGGCGATTAATTTGCCTGCTTGAAGACCCAACAATCTCTGTTGGTGTGGTTAGCTGGCTTCCGGGAGTTCCATGTATTTGTGAGGCGGTGGTATTCGGTCCAAATTGGGCGGGCACAGGTAGTTCTTTTGAATGGCTTCTTCCGTTGGTGGGCTTGGAGCCTCGGAATCCGGCATTGACTGCCGTATCCTCATTCTTTGTCGCCCGTTAATCGGCGTTTGTTTTTTTCGGCGCAACTGCCATTGCGGTCCTTGGTATCCAGTGCCGGCGTTTTTGCTGAAGTTGTTGCTGCGAGCTAGCCAGCTATCCTCTCCCGCTGAAGCGGGTCATGAGTGATGTGAGGGCTGCCATGGATTCGGCTTCTCTGTCCTAGGTGCGGGCCAGCCACTTTCGTCGTGGATGTTATGTTTGAAGGCAGCGAGTGCCTCTGCATCCAGACGATCGACAATTTGATTTTTCTTTGTTAAGAACCGTGTCCGAATTGCACTGGCGATTAAATGCGGCTGCTGGATTATGTGGCTGAGGTCATCTGCGTCCGGTGGTACGCTTTGTCATTATACTGAAGTTGTCGAGAATCGGCTTCCAGGTCCTCAACATCAATTATTTCTGCGGGCAGGCTGTTAAGCCAATGCGGGCTGGTCCTTTGAGCTTGAAGCGGGAGATATTTGATGGCGTGAAGATGCGTCGCGCGGGCCATATGTATATGGAGAAGATAATCCTCAATCAAACCGGCGGGGTCTGTTGTGCCATCGTAGGATTCGATATTGCTTGGTTTAAACCCTTCAGGATTTGATGATCCATTACCCGTCGGTGAAGCATAGTGGGTGTGTTGGGGAGCGTAGTAATTTCAAAAATTTCCTCGCACCGCAAGACCATGGTGATGGCATAGCAGCGAGAGGAAGTGTACGTCCACGTACCCTCGTGACCCGAGCAGGCGTTATAACAAGCGGTTGATGTGTCGTGCGTCTTCACGATCCGACCGGTCCAAGTACCGAACATCGGCACCTCCGAGTTCTACACGTTCAGCTCGATGGCGATCCCGGACTCGATCCAGCAAAGCGTCGGGGATGAGTTCCGTCGACCTGACGGCGTGGTAGCGATGATGATGCTCCACCGCGCGAGGCCGCTAAGCTCATGACGATATGACTTCTCCGGCGCGGGGCTTGCCTAAGCTCATGACGATATGACGAAGTGGAATATGGTGGAGGGGCACCGCTGCAGCTAAGGCGATCCGTAGATCAACTTGTGTGTCATGGGGTGCCCCCCTGCGTATATAAAGGAGCAAGGGGTGCGGCCAGCCCTAAGGCGGCGCTGGAGAGTCTACTCCCGGGAGTAGGACTCCCCCTCCTAGTTGGATTAGGATTGGGGAGGAAGAGGGAGGGCGCGCCCCTCTCCTGTCCTATTCGGACTAGAGGGGAGGCGCGGCCTGCCTGGCGGCCCTTCCTCTTCTCCTTATGGCCCATCAAGGCCCATTGACCCCCGAGGTTCCGGTAACCCCGGTGTTCGTAACTTCCTGTTTTCATCGGAACCTTTCGAAGTCAAACATAGGCTTCAATATATCAATCTTTATGTCTCGACCATTTGAGACTCCTCGTCATGTCCGTGATCACATCCGGGACTCGAACAACCTTCGGTACATCAAAACTTATAAACTCATAATGAGCATCGCCGAAGCGTTAAGCGTGCGGACCCTACGGGTTCGAGAACTATGTAGACATGACCTAGAACCATTCTCGGTCAATAACCAATAGCGGAACCTGGATGCCCATATTGGTTCCTACATATTCTCTGAAGATCTTTATCGGTCAAACCGCATAACGACATCGTTGTTCCCTTTGTCATCGGTATGTTACTTACCGAGATTCGATCGTCGGTATCAATACCTAGTTCAATCTCGTTGCAGTAAATCTCTTTACTCGTTCCGTAATACATCATCTCACAACTAACTCATTAGTTGTAATGCTTGCAAGGCTTATGTGATGTGTATTACGAGAAGGCCAGAGATACCTCTCAGACAATCGGATGACAAAACCTAATCTCGAAATCGCCAACCCAACATGTACCTTTGGAGACACTGTAGTACTCCTTTATAATCACCCGATTCGTTGTGGCGTTTGGTAGTACCAAAGTGTTCCTCCGGTAGCAGGGAGTTGCATAATCTCATAGTTACAGGAACATGTATAGGTCATGAAGAAAGCAATAGCAATATACTAAGCGATCAAGTGCTAAGCTAACGGAATGGGTCATGTCAATCACATCATTCTCCTAATGATGTGATCCCATTAATCAAATGACAACACATGTCTATGGTTAGGAAACATAACCATCTTTGATTAATGAGCTAGTCTAGTAGAGGCATACTAGTGACTATCTATTTGTCTATGTATTCACACATGTATTATGTTTCCGGTTAATACAATTCTAGCATGAATAATAAACATTTATCATGATATAAGGAAATAAATAATAACTTTATTATTGCCTCTAGGGCATATTTCCTTGATCTCCCACTTGCACTAGAGTCAATAATCTAGATTACGGTAATGATTCTAACACCATGGAGTCTTGGTGCTGATCATGTTTTGCTCGTGGAAGAGGCTTAGTCAGCGAATGCCAACATTCAGATCCGTATGTATTTTGCAAATCTCTATGTCTCCCACTTGGACTTGGTCCCGAATGGAATTGAGCGTCTCTTGATATGCTTGGTCCTCTTGTGAAATCTGGATTCCTTTGCCAAGGCAATTGCACGATATTGTCACGGAAGATCTTCATTGGTCCCGATGCACTAGGTATGACACCTAGATCGGAAATGAACTCTTTCATCGAGACTCCTTCATTTGCTTACGAAGCAGCTATGTACTCCGCTTCACATGTAGATCCGCCACGGCGCTTTGTTTAGAACTGCACCATGGCAGCTCCACCGTTTAATAAAAACACGTATCCGGTTTGCGATTTAGAATCGTCCGGATCGGTGTCAAAACTTACATCGGCGTAACCATTTCGACTAGCTCTTTGTCACCTCCATATCTGAAACATATCCTTAGTCCTTTTCGGTATTTCAGGATGTTCTTGACCGCTGTCGATGATCCACTCTGGATTACTTTGGTACCTTCCTGCCAAGCTTCTTGCTAAGCATCGTCAGTCTGGTACACAACATTGCATACATGATAGAGCCTATGGCTGAAGCATAGGAACATCTTTCATTTTCTCTCTATCTTCTGCTGTGGTGGGCATTGAGTCGACTCAATCTTACACCTTTTAATACAGGTAAAAACCTTTCTTTGCTGATCCATTTTGAACTTTTTCAAAACTTTATCAAGGTATGTGCTTTGTGAAAGTCAATTAAGCGTCTTGATCTATCTCTATAGATCTTGATGCCCAATATATAAGCAACTTCACGAGGTCTTTCATTGAAAAACTTTTATTCAAGTATCCTTTTATGCTATCCGGAAATTCTATATCATTTCCAATCAATAATATGCGTCCACATATAATATCGAGAAATGCTCTGAGCTCCCTCACTTTCTTGTAAATCTGGAGCTTCTCCAAAAGTGCATATAAAACCATATCTTTGATCACACTATCAAAGCGTTTATTCCAACTCGAGAGGCTTGCACGGACCATAAATTGATCGTTGGAGCTTGCACACTTTGTTAGCACCCTTTGGATCAACAAAACCTTCTGGTTGCATCATATACAACTCTTCTTCTAGAAATCCATTCAAGAATGCAGTTTTACATCCATTTGCCAAATTTCATAATCATAAAATCGGCAATTGCTAACATGATTCAGACGGACTTAAGCATCGCTTCTGGTGAAAATCTCATCGTAGTCAACCCCTTGAACTTGTCGAAAACCTTTTGCAACAAGTCGAGCTTTGTAAACGATTACATTACCATCGGCGTCGGTCTTCTTCTTAAAGATCCATTTATTCTCAATGGCTTGCCGATCATCGAACAAGTCAACCAAAATCCATACTTTGTTCTCATACATGGATCCCATCTCAGATTTCATGGCTTCCAGCCATTTGCGAATCTGGGCTCACCATCGCTTCTTCATAGTTTGTAGGTTACGCCATGGTCAAGTAACATGACTTCGAATAGGATTACCGTACCACTCAGGTGCGTATTTTACTCTGGTTGACCTCTGAAGTTCAGTAGTAACTTGATCTGAAGTTTCATGATCAACATCATTAGTTTCCTCACTAATTGGTGTAGTTGTCACGGGAACCATTTCTTGTGATGAACTACCTTCCAATAAGGGAGCGAATCTGATTATCTCATCAAGTTCTACTTTCCTCCACTCACTTCTTTGAGAGAAACTCCTTCTCTAGAAAGGATCCGAATTATGCGAAAATCTTGCCTTCGGATCTGTGATAGAAGGTGTACCCAATGATCTCCTTTGGGTATCCTATGAAGACACATTTCTCGATTTGGGTTCGAGCTTATCTGTTTGAAGTTTCTTCACATAAGCATCGCATGCCCCAAACTTTAAAAGCGACAACTTTGGTTTCTTGCCAAACCACAGTTCATAGGTGTCGTCTCAGCGGACTTAGATGGTGCCCTATTTAGCGTGAATGCGGCCGTCTCTAAAGCATATCCCCAAAACGATAGCGGTAAATCAGTAAGAGACATCATAGATCGCACCATATCAAGTAAAATCACGATTCTGACGTTCGGACACACCATTTCTCTGTGGTGTTCGGGTGGCGTGAGTTCGAAACTATTCACATTGTTTCAAATGTAAACCAAACTCGTAACTCAAATATTCTCCTCCACGATCAGATCGTAGAAACTTTATTTTCTTATTACGATGATTTTCCACTTCACTCTGAAATTCTTTGAACTTTTCAAATGTTTCAGATTTGTGTTTCATTAAGTAGATATACCCATATCTGCTCAAATCATCTGTGAAGGTGAGAAAATACGATACCATGGCGTGCCTCAACATTCATTGGACCACAAACATCGGTATGTATGATTTCCAACAAATCAGTTGCTCGCTCCATAGTTCGGAGAGCGGCGTTTTAGTCATCTTGCCCATGAGGCACGGTTACTTAAGTACCAAGTGATTCATAATCAAGTGATTCGAAGCCCATCGGTATGGAGTTTCTTCATGCGTTTTACACGATATGACCCAAGCGGCGATTGCCACAAATAAGTTGCATTATCATTATCAACTCTGCATCTTTTGGTTTCAACACTATGAATATGTATGTTACTACTATCGAGATTCAATAAA